>JACJUY010002147.1:2919-14141 GCA_014220935.1 Platorchestia sp. MABIK
CCTGCAACACACCACCGGCAGCACAACACCTGCTGCACACCACCTGCAGCACACTACCTGCATCACACCAGCGGCAGCACACCACCGGCAGCACACCACCGGCAGCACCCCACCTGCAGCACACTACCTGCTGCACACCACCTGTAGCACACCACCTGCAGCACACCACCTGCAGCACACTACCAGCAGCATACATTTGGAAGGCTGTAAACCACGGATGGCCGCTTTCAAATGTTACGGCCGTGACCAACTGAAAATTTTGCGCCTTCAAATCATCCATGGCCAACTATGAATTTCACGTCCGAGCTCGACCGCGCGTAGTTTGGAGAGCGTAGAGGGAGTGTTAAGGCAGAGCAGGCCGACCAGCCAATATATCGTACATAATCGACCGCCACGTCCTTAATCCACCGGTGATACGTCCTTGATTTTCAATTGGAATCTATCACATCAGGTTTTCCAAGCTTTTTTCAGAGCCTGCTCAGCTTCGTTTCATAAAAAAACAACGATACATTGGAACTAACTTAACTCTGTCCCTTCGATTTGTCACTAATAGCGCCACTGTGACGTCGCAATTTCCTTGAGCAGACCTGGAGATATAAAAGGCATCGGTGCAACTGTGCAGTGATTGAAAAAATAAATTTTAGGACCGCGAAGAAAGCTTTTAAAGTCATAATGTCCTATTTTGAGCGCTTTCCCGTTTATTTATTGATATGTTCTAAACTTTCATTGTAATTGACGATCTCTGACTATTTCGTGTTATATTGTATTATTTCGGGATAGAAAGTATAATTGAGTGAAATAGCTTTATCGTATGTAACTCTTATGTTTCAGCAATAAAATAAAGACTTCAACCATGCTTGTAGTGCATGAAAATGCATGGGCGAAATATTTCTATTGTTCAACTCGTTCAATTTGGTGCTGCGGGTTACTGTTGTGCCCCAACAATCTCGACGACTCGTTTGTTTTCTTTTTAATTTTCGTACTGCATATGCCCAATTTTGAATTATAAGGAATCCTGCTTGGTTCCGTTCCTTAGGAAATGAGCGATTGACTGAAGCGAACTAAATTTCGCCCCTTCGATTCATTACGAATGGCGGACTTTCAGTATGACGCCACGATTTCTACGAGTAGGTCAGGAGATATATGTGGCATTGATAGCATGAAGCAAATGAGAGGAGGGAGATGTGTGAGTAGAGGGACAGTTAATGAAAGTTAGGGACAGTTAGGGTTAGGGAAAGTTAGGGTTAGGGTGAAAAGATAACATTTATGAAGAAAGAGAAAATTGAGTAGAATTCCATGTTCTCCTCTCATATGTTTAAACATTGTCCACTGTTTTTGGTACATTTCTCACTAAGTTCAAAGCTCTACTGTAAAGATTAATCCGTTAAGAAATATAACGGACCCCAGCTGGACGAAAAATTCAATCTCCGTTTCGTGTTCAATCCATAAAACTTTCTAATGAATTCCGAGAAATCTCACTGGCGATGCTTCCGACCTGCTGCTCACCCAACGAAGGATGTTTTTGACAATTCAACTCAGCTTTGAAACTTATATTTAGAAGCAAAGTCGGCCTATGGAACATGCTATTTTTGCACGAGACCTTTCTAAAAGCGTGTAATGGTTGCAGAGTTACAGAGACTTTACAAATACTTCATTATTCAAGTACTTCTTCGATTGGCTCGAAAGTGGGCAGCACGTCTGTAACGTCAACAATTACAATTACAAAAATTACGATTAGAACACGGCCAAAAGTTAACGCAAGCTTCTCTTGCGTCATAGTGGATTAAATTATGATTGCATCGTTATTATTCGTTCATTATAAATGTTCAACTATTTTTATATTGTGACAGTTACTCTTCTAAGGTATCTTGGTAACACCTAATAAAGACACCAAAATACTCTACAACTTAGCAATTTAACGTCATGACAAGCAGGTAGCTGTTTCATTACAAAAATGTTATGAGCGCAAATGAGAGCGATCAGTTTTCTCATATTAAAGGCCTTGCGATCGGCTAGTTGACTATTACTCCCTGAACTAATTTCCTGATCGACATTACCTCCCAGACAACAGCACGATTTCCCTCGAAGGTTCCATGAGATTTAAACTTGTACCTGAAAATATTCTGCAAATACACTTTAATCAATTGTCATGATAAAACATTATATCAAAGACTTAATGGTTCAATTATAAGCTTGGATGTCTTCATCAAATAAAAATGCAATATTCATGCACGAAAAATTTAGACAGTATATGGAAAAATTGGGTTACAATAGGTAAGATAAAAACTAAAATGAAAACATTTTTGGTCAATCGTTGTACTGGGACGATCGTCCTGGAGGCAGTTGTCCTTCGAAGCAATTATCAAGACGCAGTTGTCCAAGTAATTGCTTTCGGACCCGTGCGATCGCAGCATATAAAACGTCAGTTTTACTCGTTCCTGCATGATGGCTCCCTTGAATAACTTCGAGGAAATACGAGGAAATTGAACCGCACTGTACAGAGTCGACAGACGGTCTGTCATCATTCTCTCATCATATCCCACTCGGTGATGATGAGAAATCCATTTAGTATACTCCTGGCACTTCAATTAAAACAACTTTCGAGCGGACTTGAAATACGTCACGATATTCCAGTGTTAGAGCCCATGATGGCCGCAAACATCACGAAAGCACCTCACATAAATAGTAAAAAGAACTTTGGATCTTTGGAACCAACGAATTGACGTGGCTACAGTGTGCAAAATTGAACCAATGCCTGGGTCGTCAGCTGCTTTGAAAAACGCGATATTATCTCAATACTGTGAGGAGGTCTGGAAGCATTGCCACTCCGAAAGTATATAAAATTAGGAACAATATATGCGAAAATTATAACTCATCAGTAAACATTCGTGGATCATCAGGGAACGAATTACATAACGTTCAATGAACGAATAAGGACGCGTGAATAAAAATTAGGATATCAACCATGATTTCAGCTGTAAAAAAGTGATTGAAATTAATTTTGTTTAAAATAAACTGAGTACTAATACAGACAGAAAAAAGCAGACTCTAAATCCATTGTAACAGATTTGCGATTATACTGCAGCGTTGGAGTGAGGAAATATTGCATACATATAGGTATTGGCAGTTCAGTTCCAATATAATTGCGGCAATGGAAGAAAGTTTTCAATGTAAATTGTAATCATCCGTTCTGTTCACACTTAAAATCATGTCGGTTTTAACTTCGTGCTTTACTATGACACATTATTGAGTATTGTAAAATACTAGCTCGTAGCATTCTTTTTGTGATCTATTATGTCTTGTTTCTTCTATATAATATTACGAAATAAGTAAGAGCATTGAGAAACTCTGGCAAAATTTAAGCTCTTTAGTCTAAACTCACCACAGAACATATTCTTAAGTCAAAATTGTAAATCTGACTTTACTCATAAGTGATACACGTCGAGATCGAGCGTCAGTTAACACCACGAGCAGGAACCCTGACCGAGCGAAGATGTTACCGAGCATAGAGTAAAAAGAGGTTATTTTCGTCCAGTTGCCATCGTGCTGTTAGGCCGGGCTGCTCGAGACATGCATGCTGCGTCGTAGCATCACAAGGCCCTAAGATAATGCTATATCATTATTGTATGCAGCCAAGACAGTTCATCGGATAAATCATACGTAAGATACACTGGAAGCCATAATGTCTCAGACTCTAATTTCGTATTACAATTGAACGGAGCAGTAATATGAGTAAACTTCAGTGTCACTGAAATTTATCTAATTTGACACTTGAAACCCTGATAAACGAAGCTAGGGCTAGAATCACTATAGATTCCACAGCTTCGATTAGATAGAATTTTATGTAGTGTTTCACACTACCTTCGTTCTCAATAATCTATTGAGACCGAGCAATCAGAGACTGCGAGCAATCAGAGACTGTGAGCAATCAATAATATTGGAAGCACAGAGCTGCACTTCTGCTGATACGCGCTCACAGCGAAAGAAACCTGGAGCTGGGGATAGCGTTGGTGACCTGGCAACTTGAGCTCTTAAGTTAATAATGTGAGCAGAAAATTCTGAAATAGATCTAAAGAACCGCAATTGCAGAGTGCTGTTATTGAGCGTAATAAATATAAACGTTATTTATGAGCGGTATAATGGCGAGAAAGATGCAGCACTTGCTATTCTAAAAAAAATGAATAGCGCTAATGCTCCATCTTGCCGCATTGTTCGTCCAATAAGGCTTTTCTAAAGTATTGGAATTCACTTTAAAAGTTCTATTCAGAAGGATTTTGAAAATTGATGCATTTTTCATTACTTATGAGTGATCTTCACGTGTCTAAACGTAAAAGTTTTAAATACTCATTTAATATTTTGTTCTCTAATCTTTTTTGTGTTGTACAGAATCAAGACTAACTGCATAGTGTCTTCTGAGTTTCTTGCACGTTTTGGGAGGGAAGGGGGGAATGGGGGAATAACGGTACCACACTTTCTCTGTAGAAAGCTGAAATGTCTTCAATACTTCAGGGATTTTTTATGAATATTCATTTGAAAGATGTACACAAATTTTCGATGGGATTTAGGTTGGGTGACTGATCAGCACGCTTCATTAGATTAATTTTAGGTTATTGTCCTTCAACAATTTATAGATCATTTTTGCTTTGTGTTTCGGTTATGGTGTTGAGAAAAAAGAGTTGTCCTCGAATTGAATTGATCTAACTGACTTATAGACTTATTTTCGAATGAACTCATTTTTTCGACGAAAATACCTTATACATGAAGACAGTTATTTATTCTACCATAATTTTCAATTCTACTGCTCAATATCGCAAAAAAATTCCCAAACCATGTTACTAACTGCAACAAATGTAACAAGGGGAATGAAAACATGTTTAAGGTCATATTTAAATGGCATTGTGTTTTATAATGGTAGAGGTAAATCTGCTTACGTTAATTGGTTCTTTACATTTTTTGACCTTTATTGGAATAGAATAGTTGCAATGTTTTTCTGTTCAATACCAGACTAGATCATAGTTCATTTTTGTAAAGTGTTATGACACGTTTCGCAAGCTATGAATTTCGCACATTACACATTTTCCATGTCCTATTACGCGTTAAATAGAAGACGGACAATTAACCACTTCAGTTTTAATCCTCCGCTTCTATTTGTGATAGCCATGGACAAAGTTACTTGTTCCGTCCATCCCATTTTCTAATGAACAAATTTCTCTGCTTCTGTTAGTGCATGTGGAATCGATTTTTACATAGAAAATACTATTGAAACTCATAATCCTTGCTATAACTCGTATACAATACTAATGTATTTAAACTTTAAAGATATTGATTGTCTGTGCAAGATGCATGGCTGACTTTGCCACGTGAAATTCGGTTTATGCCTCATACAGTTGTTAACATCAATGATAAATTTAAAGAATAAGAATTTTCAAGTCAATAGGTTACGTTTCCTCACAAATCCGAACGTAGAGAGTCTATACAACGTATTAGACCTTATGTGCCTCGAAAATACTAGGAGTCTCACACGATCAAGTTCCGCATTTTAGTAGTGCTTCCTGAATTTTTCCTCGTTTTTCAATACTTCTTTTCGAACTCGAATTCGTGATGAAGGTCAAAAATAGGCGTAATCTAATCGCCTTAGCTTCTTCAGTCCTCTTCGTCTCTTAAGAGATTTACGTTTTCATCTCGCTGTTTTCGTACATTCCTGACCTAAACTAAATGCTAAATCTCTCTTTAAAATGCAATTCAACCGGTGCAGTATCTGTCCACTGGTCTGAAGGCAGCAATATATTTAACGTAATCAGATTTGCATTTGTTATACATCTGTGGTGTCAAAGGCCGTTTCATCTCATAAGTTAAAAATGAATTGTTTTTAAAAGTAGTCTTGTTCCTGTGGAGGAACAACAATTGGAGTTCTTTCTCCGCTAAAAGTTAAGAACAAGAATCTCATCATGTATCCAAACAAATTAACACTTCTCACAATTAACGAAAAATATGTTTAACAACAGCGTCTATTCCAAAACATTTTGTTTTGGAATAGACGTAACATACAGTAGCGGCCATAATGGTTAGGACTACTAACAACTCGACAAAATATCATCAATAACTTCAATACTAGAAGCTGCAATGAGCTCAATTCATCCACACATGTGAAGCCACATGTCTTACCTAACAGGTGCTAAAATCTTAAATCATTTGAGTGAACAAAACACTAGTTGTAAACAAATACATTAGAATAGTAAAAATTTCATGTGGTCAAAAAAGTTCGGACATCTATTCTTTTCCACATTTATGTTTGAGTAAACAAATGTTACCTGAGAGAAAGATAGGTAGATTGATCCAGACACGACTAGTGTCATTATCTGCGAAGCAGCCGACGCATCAACATGCCTAGGGAAGGCCTACACCTGCTTCTGTTCGTGAGTTGATGGAGAAATTGAGCCTTGAAGAAAGCTGTCGATGTGGGCTTTAGCAAACACAGTCAAGCGATATAAAAGTGTTGTTGGTGATGTTTTGGCTAAAAGTGAGAAGGATGGCTCAAGTACCGCTGGAGTATCAAGTGGCAGACCTTGCAAAACCTCAGCAAGAAACGATACTGCATTGGTCAGACTAGCTAAGAAGGACCGTTTCAAAACTACAGCAGGAATTTCTCGCGAAGCTAGCGAGTCCCTTGATATCAGAATATCCAGGAAGACTGTTTCACGCGACCTTGAAGAAGCAAACCTGCATTTAAATCAGAATATCCAGGAAGACTGTTTCACGCCGCCTTGAAGAAGCAAACCTGCATGCTAAGACTCCAGCTATCAAACCCTTGGTCAGCAAGAAGAACTAAAATGCTAGGTTGGTCTTCACTACACAGCATGTTCTCTGGACTGATGATGACTGGAAAAAAGTGTATTTCAGTTACGAATCGAAATTCAATTTGTTTGGATCAGATGAAAAAAATTTGTTCGTCGATCAAATGGCGAAAGATTGTTCAAACAGTGCCTCAAATCCAGTGTCAAGTTTGGTGGAGGTAGCATTATGGTCTTCGAACGGTACTATTTTAGGAAACGGTATCGGTCTTCTATATAGTTCGACTGGAAGGAAGAGTAAACGCGCAAGTGTACAAGGAACTTCTGCAGAGACATGTGGTACCGTTATCAAGGACTCTCCAGCCGAAGACCCCATTTTTACGCAAGACAATGCTTCGTGTCACACTGCAAAATTAGTGAAGTCATTCCTGGATCAAGAAGAAGTCACTGTTATGGACTGGCCAGCGCAAAGCCCAGATTTGAATCACATCGAGAATGTTTGAAAACTTTTAGGAGAAGGCACAAAGGCAAGGAATCCCGGAAATTTGCAAGGATTGCGGACCGCTGTGCAAGAAGAATGGGCAAAAATAACACAAGAAGAATCCAGCCACTTGGTGAAGTCTTGTATCAGAAGATGTCAAACCGTTATTGACAATTAAGGGTACCATGCCAAATATTAAATTATTAATTACTTTGGTACGATGTTTATTTCATTTTGATAGCAGATTTCAAATATTTATTCAGTTTCTACCATGTTTGTACGGACTTTTTTGACCACATGAAATTTTTGCTGTTCTAATGTACTAATTTGTTTAAAACTTGTGTTTTGGTCACCAAAATAATTTAAGATTTTAACACCTGTTAGGTAAGATATGTGGCTGCACATGTGTTTATAAGTTGAGCTCATAGCAGCTTCTAGTATTGAAGTTATTGATGATAGTTTGTCGAGTTGTTAGTTGTCGGAACCATTATAGCCGGTACTATACATGTATTTAGATGGGGCATGACCGGCGTTTCAGACGTCGAGAGCTCGAGAGGAGGCTTTAAAGCAATCAGAAACTTCGTCGAGATGATGGCACGTTGCGCGCGGTGGTTTGCTGATGTGTAAGTATAGCCTTGGTATACAATAAGTTAAGGGGAGATAGCCCCTTTAGGAAGTTTTTCTTAAATCTTGAACCTAGAGCAATGATATTTGGTATAATGTTAGCAAATGCATATGGGAATCATTTATCTTCTACAAAATAATGTGATTTTCCTCGTAGAAAACGAAATATTCATAGAAAACGAGATTTTGGTTTTTTTTCAAATGCATCTCCTTCAACAGTTTTTGAGTACAAGCAATGATTTTAGGATCAATGGATGTGGAAAGATTTGAAAATTTCAAAAACTAACAAGGCATTCTCCAAACTGTAGTTTGAAGTTCAAAAAACATAAAACATTCCAAGGCATGTCTTCTTGCATAAAATTTCGAACTCTATGACGTCACAACTTTTGATCGAAAATGAATTTTGAATCGCCATGTTAGTTTTTGAAAAGCCCACATTGTTCCGCATCCTATGATACAAAAATCATCACTGTAGCTTAAAAACTGTAGGAGGAGATGCATTTTAAAACCCCATTCCGATCCTCTCAAAAAGTAAACAAAGAAACATATACAATCTCAATTTTTCTTCATTATTATTGGTTGGGTCAGCTAGGACCCGTGAAATCATTATACAGTAATGAAGAGACATAGAAGATGACATAGCAACGTCGCGCCGTGAAGAAAGTGCCAAGAGGGAGGTGTAACACAATAAAATACCACTTCCCCCTCCCCTCCCCCCATCCTTCAAACCCCCGTAGCGGGCGAACGACTGAACGTACGAACTTCATTTTTTCACAGGATGTACCTGATAACTTACCCTTCCTATAGCAGCTTAAATCAATATCTCAAGAAAATTCGACATTCTGGGGGCTATCTCCCCTTAAACTGTCTGTATCGCTAACAGAAAAAATTATACTCTTTCGTGAAACTATTATAACACTAAACGTGTAAGTGCTCTAAATTAAAGCCATTTAGTGCTAACCCACAGTGAGGAGAAAGAAAATAGTAAAAACTTTCGAAGTTTCATGATTCAAATTTAAGTCGCAGGTGTGGGGAAAATTCTTCCTCGATTTGCCCGGGGCTCTCATTCTGGTCCAAACTTTAAAAGTAGACCGCTGGGGCTACGTAGGAGGACAGGTCCCGTAGCAGTAGCGTATACTTAACAGGTGTACCAGGCTAGTCAGGACAGCCGGGCAGTTTCTCGGGCTGTAGTGCTACCTCTCCCGAGCGACGTCGGGAGTGCTGTCGGCTTATGGTTGGCTGCTGGGCGACGGCTGCGGTCCTACTTTTCTCAATACTTCTCCTTGCGTGGCTTAGCTATACAGTATTTGATTGAGTGGGTGATTGTGCAAAGCTTAGGCCTTGTTCATTAATGGTTGAATGATCATGGCGGGTTTTATGCCGCATTGACTTTCTTCTTAATGAGGGGTTCACGCTCTAAAAGTAGCGCTACCTTGCCCTATCCGAGTGAACCTTCGTCATCTTCGTATTAAATATTATCCATTACCTATTAAATTATTATTGGGATTTACTACTAATATTAAACGCAACTGCGATTGCTACATCACCATTACTCGCATTCACAAGAAGACATTCCGCACACTGGGAGATATAGTTCTTGAGGTGCGTTGTCGAGTTATTATATTTGTTAATAATTTCACTGTTTCATTGAGAACATTTGCCCGAGTTTACTCCGGTTCTCTTATCTTACGTTTACTTTGCAGTATCTCGCACTGTCGCTGCCTTTCGCTACGTACTGCCTGCTTCACGCCCAGTTAAAGAATTTAGCTTTCTTCTGTGGAATAAATGCCACTAAATTAGGTAAACTCACCAGGTGGTCAACCTAGATATTTACTAATATCGATTGAATAGTACTGCCAGATAACATTTCTTTTCTTTAATTTCATGCGTACGTTTGTTTATTTTGTACATGCAACTCTAAGGAGACTAAGGGTTCCCTAAACGAGGTTCGGCTGCTCTTGTGCCCGGTTTACCCTGGTCTAACTTCCGTCGAGTGAACTTTGGTTACTTGCGCAGCGGAGTTCAAGAGGTGCTCTTTGCGCTTGCACGAGCTTTTACTCTCAGTCGGACTTGCTGAGGGTAACCCGTGGCCAGGGTAACCATAAGTTCAGCTTCAGGAAAGATTCTCCTTTCTCAGCCGAAGAATCCAAGTTCTCCGAACTTCAGAATGATGAACTTGTTCGGCAGAGAAGGGAGAATCTTTCCTGAAGCTGAACTTATGTTGTGCAGTGCCAACCATTTTCAAAGTCGAGTTGTATTAAATGACACAAAGACAGCAACGTATTCCATGCATTCGGTATTATATCTACGGAATAATAAAACCTCCCTATTGTAAAGCGCTGAAAAAACGATGGTGATGTTAATTTATTTGTTTAGTTCACCAGATTTTGTACTATTCAAAATTTTCACTCATGTTTGATCACCCTGTATCTAGGTCGCATCGCAGAACAGAACTTGTGACTCTTTATCTTCTGTTTCATCTGTACGATATTCGACTTGTTCCTTCCTTAGTTAGTTAGTTACTTACTTAGTGACTCCGTCCGTTACGCTTTCGTCCGAGTTTGCGGTATCATGGATACCTAATTCCTAAGTGTCACATCAAAAGATCGCCAGTAAATGCATTTTTTTCATAATTTAAATCAACTTCTCTAAACTGTTGAGAAATTTATTTAATTTGAAAACCGTATCTTACACACAAATCTGTCGTAGGTCTCGATAAGATCAGCGTCTTTTTTCATGTTTAATGATAATTGCGCCTGAGAACCACACAATGGAGCGAAAATTGGAAGCTGCTCGCGATAGAATGAGACTTTACCGGCAGAGAATAAAGAATGAACAGCGGCAGGAAATCCTTGAAAGGTACAGGCAATGTCAGCAAGTGAGGCAAGCTGCAATGAACGATTTACAACATGAAGAATACCTTCAGTGAGACAGTCGAAGAAAGCAAATCATGCGGGGAAATATGGACGAGGAGCAGCAATCTTGGGACCTTGAGCAGCAGAGAAATTTATTTCAGTAAAGAAGGCAAAATATGAACGAGGAGGAACAATCGCAGTATCGCGAGCAACAAAGGAATTTATCCCAGCAAAGAAGGCAAAATATTGATGAGGAACAGCGGGCACTATATCTAGAGCATCAGAGAAATTTACTTCGGCGAAAAAGGTAGAATATGGACGAGGAGCAGCTAAGGGTTAGGTTGCCATATGTTAGATAATGTTGATGATATTTTTCACTGGTCCACCGTTTTTTATGTTTAACATATTACACTGAACAACAAATTTTTTTTACTGGAGGTGTGTAAAATGATTAAGACTAATTTGGGTACG
>JACJUY010002147.1:21580-45148 GCA_014220935.1 Platorchestia sp. MABIK
CGTATTACGGAAATGCCTGGCGTGTTTCAATCTGTAAGGCGCTCACTGGCTGTTAGATGTCGTAAATGTGTTGAAGTTCATGGAGGCCATTTCGAGTAACTGTTGTAATAAAACTGTATTCAAGTTTGTTCTCGCGTTAAAGTTCTTACATTAAAGTTTGTATTGATTATGTTTTTTACCTGTGTCCTGCAATGCTTACTGATTAATGGTTAGCTTACATGATAATAATTGATAATTACTCACTTAGGACAATTTACTCTTATTTGTAAAACGTGTACACGCAAATTTCATTGTGAAATTACAAAAATTCTACATTAGTGGGGCCCAAAAACCTCTTTAACTATCAAAGGTAGCGCTAAAATTGGTGCGCGCGTGCAATCCTACTTGAAGTTCTAATATTCTTCAAGTAACTATAACTCGAAAACTAATGAGTTTTGGACATTTTGTCATTCATGAAAATCAATTTATTTTGAGTTTTTTACCTAAGTTCGAAGTTTGTTCAAAGTAAAAAAAACACCCTGTATAAAACACTCTGACGTCGACCGTTGTAAAAAACCTACTAACCAAAGATGCTACCTCCTTCTTCAGCTCTGCGTTCAAATGACACATGAATAGAAACTCGACGTGCAAAATCATAGAACCGGTCGTGCATTAACCATTCCACCTCAATCAGCAATTATGGATTACTGTGAAATTCAAACTATTCATTCAAAAATACTAGTTTTTCAATTTTATGCAGAGCTAATAGTGCGCAGAACCTTAGGATTTTAGAGTCCCTTTTCAGCTTTGTTTAGGATAGGATAGTAAGATACACTCCTGATTAAAAGTTTAAGACCACTTGAAAATTTAGAAAAATGTCAACTTTTCAGTGATAAATAATTAAATGCGTTCAACTACGGATCGGTAATTACTAAAGGTAAAAGTTAAGAAAGATAAAAAGTAACATTTGTAACAATTTATTAATTAAGAAATCAACACTTTTAATGAATAATGACTTTTTCAGTTGATCAAAATGATAAAACCACATACGAAAATCATAGGAAACCTTTCATCAACGACGTTGAGGTGAGCAAACACTGAACTTAGTAATGAGTACTGCCTCCATTCTTGTTGATAACCTCAAAAATTCTTCGTGGCATACTTGAAACGAGGGTTTCCATGAGGGCTCGAGGGATGTTGACCCAGCTCCTGAAGATGGCAGCACGAAGTTCGTTTACTGACGCAAATTGTTTACCATTTCCATAAACATCTCTCTCCATCCACCCCCAAACGGGTGGATGAGTGCTGGATGACGCAAAACATGCTGGCGAACATGCTGGATGACGTAAAACAGTGACCCCATTTTCTTGAAAGAAAGTCGTAGTCTGGCGGGCGGTGTGGACTGCTGCATTATCCTGGTGAAAAATCCATCCACACAGACGAGGACCCTCTGGTGACAAAGATGATCTTTGCAGCATTCCGACGTAACCAGCAGCTGTTTGACGACCTGCACCTCCTGAAGCCCCATGGTTCCTCTGTAGGAAAATGCGCCCCATACCATTGCAGAGCCTCTACCGCTATGGCGCGTGGAAAACATTTCAGGAGGGATTTCTTTGTCATGCCAAAACCGTTGGAAGCCATCAGGGCCATCCGTATTGAATTTTTTCTCATCAGAAAACAAAACTTGAGACCACTTCTCAACGTCCCATGTTTGGTGCTCACGAGCAAACTGTAAACGGGCCACTTTGTGACGTTGAAGCAACTGAGGACCTTGTAGACGCTTTTTATTCTTCATGTCGTTTTGTCGTAAGTGCCGCCTGATCCTTACTGCACTGCAATCAGCATCTGTGAGAGCCTTAAGGGGATCTACTACCCTATATTTTACCTAACTTACCGAATATTTTGAATTTCACTGTTCACGTTTCTATTGCACATAGAGGAATGAAAATGAGTTTTGGACAAATGTAACAATATTTTTTGTAATATTAAATTCAAAAAAATCCTTCGTTACGAGGTTCCTACAGTACTTCAGCGTCGAATAGGATCACAATCGCGCTTCTACGTAAAAAATTGTAGAGTGAGAAAATTTTTGCGCAAGTATAAATATTTTTTCATATGTTCGCACAATAACTTTTTTCTACTGCGAAAATCGAAAATTTTCATGAGCGAAGATGTGTTCAGAATTCAACTTTACATGTCTGAACTCATTTTCGTTCCTCTTGATGCAATAGAAACGGGAACAGTGACATTTGAAAAAATCGGTGAATTTGGTAAAATACAGGGTAGTAGATCCCCTTAATTGGCTTGGAAGACCGTCCTCTGTCTTGAGAAACCACCCGTTTTATTCTCCAACCCAATGCAGGTGAAATTTTTTTCGGTCTACCACTAGATTTTGCTGTTTCATAATTCTCTGGGTCCTTGAGGAAGTTGCAAATTACAGTTTTACTGCGGTGAATCTCAGCTGCGATTGCGAGTTGCGACAAGCCTTGCTTGCAGTTCGACAATTCGACAACATTCAAATTCGAAAAGTTCGCTTGCTTTCGGCATGGTGAAACCTTTACGCTATCAGTGCCAACCTGTAACTAATCTAAAGTGCCGGAAATTACCCTTAAACTATACTTTTTTTACCCTGGTCTTATAATTATGATCAATTGAAAAAGTGGTCATTCATTAAAAGTGTTGATTTCTTAATAAATTGTTACAATTATTGTTTTTGTCTTTTTCACCTTTTACCTTTAGTAATTGCCGATCCCTAGTTGAATGCATTTAATTATTTATCACTGAAAAGTGGGCATTTTTCTAAATTTTCAAGTGGTCTTAAACTTTTGATCAGGAGTGTATGTTAGGTCAGGATGGGTTAGGATAGAATTTGTTTTGTTAGAATTTGTTGGGTAATGTTGACGGAAATTTTTCACAGGTCCCCCTAGCTGAACGATGACATTGCTTAACTCATTGATTAAAACAATTCAAATGGTTCAGGATTGGGTAGGTTAGTGTAGATTAAATTACGTTAGGAGAAGATAGGATCGGTTATGATAGGTAAGTATTGGATCTGTTAGGATAGGATAGTTTAGGATGAGTTAAATTAGGATAGGTTTGGTAGTGATGACGACATATTTACGCGTTCTTGGTTTTTTATGTATGACATATTATCAGGATAGCTTTGGTTAGGAGAGGACAGGTTAGTATATGTTAGGTTATGATGGGTTATGTTAGAATTTCTTAGTGAATGCTGACCGACTTTTTTCACGGGTCCACCTAGCTTATTGATGCTATGGAAAAGAGATAAATGATTCTGCAAGATTAACGTGAGATAAATTACTTTAACACATATATTGATGGTAAAATTTGAAAATTTATAATGAACATGCTCATTATTTTTAACATTGCCACGTAATGACAATTTCGTTACTGCATAGAGTGTTATTTATGATCGTTATTTGTGAAACCAGCTCATTACAGGAACAACTCTAATTAATCGTTCATAGTGAGACACTATATAGGTTTAAATGAGTGTGCATCACATAAATATCATATCATATAAATCAGAGGAATTGAGTGGAAGATTGAAAAATGCTAAGTAACCACAAACTTATCTAAAGAAAAGTATTGTGAATGTCATTTAGAGATTGCGAAAAAAAGACAGAAAAAAGTCTGAGCCACTTCGAATAATTTGAAGCTAAAATAAACTCTGGAAATAATTGCTAAAAAAATCCACGTGTGTCGCATGTGGACGTACTGCAGACGAGGGAGCCCCTAAAGAACCTTGAACAGTTTTAATGAAGAAACTTTTGTCTTCCATCTCGTGCTGAGCGTAATTTTAGGAAAACTTTCCGTAACAGATATAAATTTGAACGCCTTTACAATAATTTTTCCGTTAGTAGAAAATGGACGAGAGAATGAAGATAATTTGTAAAGAACTATCAAGGAAACAACTATAGAAAGGATAAAACAACCTATTAACACCAACTAAATTTACACTGCATTAAAAAATCTGACACTGAATAAAGTAAGTCATCCAGCGTATCTGATAGTTTTACTTCTTAACAAAAGTAACTATGAATAATAAGAAAGCGCAGGTATTTTAGGAATAGAGGCGAAAAAATGTCATCCAGGGACAACAATAGGCGTCCACTTAGCAGCAAGGCCTTAAGACTCTGTGAAAATGTAGGAAGGATATCGGGCTGTAGATCTCTTGTGAACTTGCCTTAAAACGTTCCTTGCGTTTCCGCGGCTGTCAACGGCTAGTTTGGGTAGGTTGTGACGCAGGGTTGCGGAGTCGGAGTCGCATGTTTTAGAGTGGAGTCGGAGTCGTTTTTCTGAATGTGTGTGGAGTCGAAGTCGCATTTCCGAATGTAGTGGAGTCGGAGTCGGAGTCGTTCATTCGGATGTGGTAGAGTCGAGGTTGTAGTGGTTATTTTTTGGTGTCTTCGATTCTAATTTTTGCAAAAATTATTCATAATTGTTAAAAACCGAAAGTAAACAAAACAGAATGAAAATACTTCACTGAAAAGCTACAAAAATACGCAGTGTTTTCATGGATTATTTTGTTCGAGGTTCGAAAGAGCGTATTTATACCTATCACTTAATACAATCAATGGTGATTGATATCAATGGTCATTGTGGGTTCGCACACATATATGTGATACCCACGAGTGCGAGGTATAATTTTTTCGTACCGGAGCAATAATGCAAATATTACAGTGAGAAAGCCGAAATTAGTAATTGAAAGCAACGTAAATTCATCCTGTTTGTTTCTGTTTCTCTCATTCCCCCTTCAATTAATGGATAGGATCTAGAAACTTGTAGTTAATGTGTTGCAAGTTACTTCAGAACAGCTCAGCTGATGTATCCAATACATTGTACTCACATAAAGAGTGGTAACTCTTTACGCTGTTACTGTGTTCAAATTCTATACCAGTGGTTCCTTAAAACGATTTTTGCTAGTCTTTATTTTGATGTTTCTTCGGTATGTTGATTAATAATGACTAGTCTTTGCAGTAACCAACAGTTATGTTGTGATCATAAATATTTCTGGTCTTTAGGTTATGATATATTGATAATGACTAGTTTTTGCCAAAAACTTGAAGCTATGGTCTGATATATAAAGAGTTTTAGTTTTCAGGAAACGTAATGGCTAATGATAATGAAAATTCAACTATTTGGTTTTCATGTTAATAACTGTAATATTAGTTGTTTTTTTCAGCTTTATGTAGTACCTATGTACTTCAAATTAATTCTTTGTTTCGTCTACTTCCTTGTCTTTAGGTCAAGTTAACATGCTTTAATAATGAAAATTTATGCTCATTTCTAAAGTTGTTCCTTGAAATTTGTTTGGCTCTTCAAGAGTTTTATTGTATTCTATCATTTCATTTTCACGTTTAATTTTTATTTTCTGATCACTCCAAAGTTTCTAAGTAAACCTACGCTGGAATGGAAATTTTCATATTTATGTTTTCACAATTTTAAAAACTGAAATAGTGTCTGTTTCTCAGCATTATATAATTAATGACTTTTTCTTAGGAAAGTTTTGGAAATGTTGTAAGGTAATCAAAAACGGTATTGGGACACTTGAAAAAATAAAATACAATGTGAAAGAGCTGCAATTAAAATACTATCACAACACTAGCAAATACTTCACTTAGCTACACTCATATTGTAGCTGAAAGCAATGCACAATCTCTGCTGCAATGATTGTTCCATTTATGCGATCGAACGAATTTTCCTGCTGATAACGTTCCAAAAAGCACCAAAAATACAAAATGAAAATAACATGGGAGTTTATTAAAATGAGAAAGTGTCAAATACGCACTAAAAAGTCAAACGAGAATAAAAGACAGTATCATCTTACACACAGAGAAGCTAAAAGTGACTTTTCGTAAACAAAATGTTCCGAGAATGTCAGGCCCCTGCGAAGAAAGCAGAACAACTTTGGCCCATTATATGTATCTAGCCGAGATATAAAATTGTTTGAGCTACAATATGTCACCTTTTCTGCATTGTTACACTGCATAGTGTAGATACAGAGAAGAAAAGAAGGTGTGCAAATCTTGCCTACCGTATCTACATGTGAGTTTGATGTAGCCTAATTTTGGTGATTTTGAGCATAGTAATTGAATAAACTATTGTAATTTCGTTGAATCGGAGCATACTTATGAATAGAAAAAACTGTTGACGCTTATCTATGCTTATCAGGGGACGCACTGACTACTGTGCTTACTCAGAAGACTCCTGTCAGTAATATATTTATGTATATATATGTATATATATGTATAATAGTGTACACGACCTGTCATAAATGACGTGATTCGATGTTGTCGTTAAACAAATCTTTCAGATGTGGATGACAAAAAAATAAATCCATCCTAATAGTAGCCACGATTAAAATATTCTTGTGCTTGTGCACTGGTGAAACTCGTATCACAGATACGATCATTAAAGCATCCTTTCAGAGCGTGAAAGGGACTGACCCACCAACCAAGACGGACCAACAAAGACGGACCAACCAATTTTATTAGTGCAATACTGAATTGAACATTGTAATAACAAAGAAGTTATGCACAGGAAATACCCAAGTCTATTTATTCATTTATTCGTTTAAGGAGACACTTGACATTTTATTTGATAAGAAAAATCAACACTATTTAGGGTGCTTTTTTTTGTGGGGACAAATGTCAATCATAGGTACAAAAAATCAAAATAAATCGATTTTCACGAATGATCAAATGCTGAAACGCCTTAGTTTTCGAGTTATAAGGACTTAAAGAAATTTTTAACTCAAAGTAGGAGATCTCGTGCGCGCCAATGTGAACGCTATTCTTGATAGTTCCGACTGCACTAAAACAGTTTTTGTTATTTCTACGACAAAACTTGCGAGCATTTTACAAGTACGAAAAATTGGCAATTTAAACGTTCGTTAAGAAATTATCATTAAGTCATCAATGATAAACGTTAGTAGCTATTTCATTAAATTAATAAGACGTGCAAACATTATTCAATGCTTAATAGCTTGAAACTGCGTATACTTTTCTTAACCGTAAAATGGTTACAGTTCTCATCGTAAAATATCAAAAACCTGTTTTAGTGGGGCAGGAATTTCAAAACTTCACCTTCACCCGTGTCACCTTTTCACCCATCATGAGTATACATTTTTCACTTCAAATTAATCTAAGTCAAGGTCAATTTAATCCTTAAATTCAAATTATAGCAATCCTACGTTCAGTTAAGAATTGACGTAATCACTCGTTAATTTGAGCGTTTTTTGTATTAAATATGCCTTTATTTTATGTAATGAACATGACAATCGTTTTTCTTTTCAGCAAGGAATACATAAAGCTTCCGCCGGTGTCCGGTGTTGCAATCTAAAGACAAGCTGTCGTAAAATGTGCTAAATATCCAGCATCAGGAGGCAGAGTGTGATTCAGATCTTTGAGCGGCGTAAAAGATACCAGTCAATAATAAAAACTTCTTATTATACTACTCACTAAAGTTCTATCTGAAATTCTACATTTACGGCAATTTGCATCCAATCAAATTTTCATGTTCAAAGGGTAATTTTATGTTACACATATACATAGTAGTATCGAGGAATTATTTACACTCATATAGAGATTTATATGCGTGAAATTTTACTTTATCACATGTATCAAATCATATACACATGCGACTCCATAAGATTATCACTGGACGATAAGTAGATTTTATCCATAAAAAAATTGCAACCAAGTCCTTTTTCTCTCGCCCAAACGATTTTCGTAAAAAGAAGTTGCAATTTATCTCATCGATAGAAATTATATATTTGCCTTGGCCTATTAATTTGAAGGGATGGCAACATTTTTATTGCTAATGTTGGAATGTATCCGTGAAATGCACTCCTATCAATTGTATTCTAACGGAATCGTAAATAAGTACTCAGTGAATCGCGTTTGTATATTTCTCTTAAAGATTAAATCTACATAACGTCCAATAGTTCTCTTATTTATTCGTGTGTATATGATTTCATACATGTGATAAAGTGAAATTTCATATATGTAAATCTCTAAATGAGAGTGGAAACATCCCCGATACTGCTATGTGTAACATAAAATTACCTTTTGAACATAAATATTTGAATTGATGCATACTAATATTAATGCGGAATTTAAATTAACTTCAATGAGTAGTACAATACAAAGTGAACTGGTAATGTTATAAATTTAATTGACTGGTCTCTCTTTCGCCGCTCAAAGATCTGAATCACACTCTGCCTCCTGATGTTGGATACTTAGCACATTTTATGACAACTTGTCTTTATTGTTACACAGGCGAAAGTTTTTGTATTCCTTGCTAAAAGGAAAAACGATTGTCTTTCTCATCACATCTAATAGAAACATATTTAATGCTAAAAACGCTCCAATTAACGAGTGATTGTGTCAATTCTTAACTCAACTTAAAGTTTGATTAATCAGAATTTGACGTGGATTAAATTTAACTTGACTGGGAATAATTTGAAATTGACTTGCATTAATTCGAACTTGACTTGAATTTATTCGAACTTGACTAGGATTAAAATGAACTTGACTTGGATTAATTTGAAGTGAAAAAAGTAGCGCTAACATTGGCGCGCACGTGGGATCATACTTTAGGTTTCAAAGTTTCTTCAAGTCCTCACAACTAAAACGAAGGAGTTTGGGGAATTTAATCATTCGTGACAATTGATTTATTTTGAGTTTTCAACCTACGGTAGAAATTTGTCCGCACAAAAAATCATAGATGCATTGAAACGCTAGGTGTCTCCATCAATTTATAACTAATGTGTGTTCTTGTATTTAATTTCCCCTACGTTAATACAATCGGAATTAGCTTGATTGGATGGTATCATAAATACCATTCAAATGATGTGAAAAACCTATCTGCTCACTTTTATTTATGGTAAAAATTTTGCTTGAAAATTGAATCTATTGTTGAGAAAATGCAGCTTATCGGGGAAAAAAGATTTGGCAAATTTGTTGAAAACTTCTTTGCTAGTAATGATTTGGAATATGACACACAGTTCTTGCTGCTTGGTTGGTGTATACGTCTGTGACGTTCATAAGAATGTTAATATTATTGACCGTATCAGTGATTATGAGTTTCACCAGTGCACGCTTACAAAAATATTTTTAATCGCGGGTACTATTAGGGTGGATCTATTTGTTTGTCATCTATATCTTGGGACTTTTTTAAAGAAAACTATCGAATCTTGTCATTATTGAAGAATCATGTACACTAGTAAATATATATTAGTAAACCTTGATTTTTAAAATTCTGTTGCCAATTTAAAAGTCATTCGTTAATGAAGATCATAGTAACCATTTGTACAGGTTGCAATACCTGCAAGCAGTAATCTTCATCTTATAAATTGTGAATAGGTGGAGTTAGAGTCACAAAATTTTGATTAGGTGGAGTCGGTGTTGGAGTCGCAAAATTCTGAAAAGGCGGAGTCGTAGTCGCAAATTTATTCCTCCGACTCCGCAACCCTGGTTGTAAGTAGCAAAACTGGGATAACTGACTTTACTGCTTGAATACATTTTCATCCTTCCTAATAAATATGAAAAATACAATTATTGTACGATAACATTTCACCTCGTATAAAAAAAGCTGTTTTTTAAAAAGGTCCCGAAACAGATGCAATGTTATTTATTTTTACCTGTACGTGAATGAGCAATTTGCCTATTGGTACACATGTGGCCCAATACGCGGGGAACGTGTTAAGTAACTCTCATCATACTGAATATATCAGGTTGTAACAGAAGTTCTGACAAGTTTTTTAAATTTGAAATAAAATGAAAATTCTATCACAAATAAAATTTATTTGTTTTAATTTAGTCACCATTTTTATTATATTACTTCTTCCCATCTTGCCATAAGCTTTTTGATGCCTTCTTCATAGAATTCAGCCAGTTTGGACTCAAAAAAAGAAATTAGTTTCATTTCGACCTCTTCTCATGACGTAAGCCTTTGTCCCACAAAATGATTCTGTTAGCTCCTGAAAAGATGAAAATCTGTTGGCGCAAGATGGGGAAAATATGGTGGGTGAGGCATGACTTCCCAGCCAAATTCTTCAATGAGATTTTTGGTTGCTCTTGAAGTGTGGGGTCTGGCATTGTCATGGTGCAGAATCACTCTTTTTCGATTGATCAAAGAATGCCGTTTTTCCTGTAAAACTGCTTTTAAACGAGTTAGCTTTTGGCAGTAAACTTCAGATGTTTTGTTTGATTGTCACCCATTAGTTCATAATAAACAATTCCCTTCAAATCCCACCATACACACAAAAGAATTTTTTACAGTGCAGTCCACTTTTCGGCTTTGGAATTGGCTTTGAACCACGACTTAGCCACTGTCTTTTGTGTTTAACATTGTTGTAAAGGATCCACTTCTCGTTGCCAGTTATTATTCGGTCTAAAAAAGGGGCCTGAAGTTCACGAGAATACAGTGAAACACAACAGGTCACATGCTGTTGCCTGATGTTTCTGACATTTCCAGCCTTTGAGACTTTGCCACGTCTTTTCGTTTCGCGATGTATGGTCATATGGCTTACATTAAAAGTTTTGCTAAGTTCTCTAGTAGTGCAGGTTGGATTTTTATCAATGTCAGCTTGCAATTGCTCAGAATTGAGTTTTTTGAGCATCCTGCCCTCGGTTCGTCTTTAAGACTGAAGTCATCCTTTTTGAAGCGAGAAAACCATCTTCTACAGGTCTTTTCATTCACAACAAACAGTAAGATATGACTGAGATGCTCTTCACTTGGAGTGTACATAAGGGTTAAAAATAGTTATTAATTACGATAATTATCACACAATCTTAAAGAAGAAATAATATTTTATTAATTACCATAGATAATCACACAATATTAATAAGCTAAATTGAAGTTTTCGTGCCCTAAACATGTGGCTCAAAAATTGGACAGAACTTCTGTTACAACCTGATATTCCCCTATAAGTTTAAAGCTATTAGATCGAGAGTACCGAACATGGTTGAGTACGAATAAGAACCCGACAACATGAAAATTGCACCAAATGCCTTTGTGGTGATCTACACGCAGTGAGATATTAAATCTTCTTTTCCACGCAACGTTATTTCTGCTACGCCGGCCTCTGGTTATTTCTGCTACGCAGAAATAATTTCCATGATTCTTGTGGGATAAAATTTTGTCCGATATACGTGATTTGTGAATGTTCACTCTGGGATCTTACACAATCTAGTATAATTTTCAATTATCGCAAAAATGCTCAGCTCGCCCGGTGCCCAAATCGCAGCTCAAACCAATTTTTCATGCGTTCCAATTTGAACGACTCATCATATCTAGGCTATTCACAATGTGCGAACTGTAAGAACCATTCTGCTATTCTTAATCAAATGTTGGAGAATATTTTTGACAACTTCAGCAGGATATTTTTAGGATGCATGGCTGAAAAGACACTTTAATTGGATGACATTCATTTTGATCCCTATAACTTGGCTTTCACGACCACATATGTATAGTAGGGTGAAGGGTTTTTTCAACTTTTTGGAATTCAGCTTTACAATAGTGCAGAAAAGTTGTGAAAGTGCATAAAAATGATGGGTGCAAAATTTTAGACCACTGGATCGATTCCTTCATGATTCGAGGGTCGTTTGAAAATTTCGAAAATACGAATAAATAACAGATATATGAAAAATACCCCATAAATCCACTTTACCTGCTTAGGGGCCACGATAGGTAAAAATCAACATAAAAACCTTTTAAGAATATTTGTTCAAAATTTCAAAGCTCTGTCTTATCATCGACATGATTCAAGGGTCGTAAGAAAATTTCGAAAATACGAGAAAAAAGCATATATTTGAAAAATTTTCATTAAATGTATTTTGGCTACTTAGGGATCGCGATAGGTAAAAACCAAGGAAGTTTGATAGAATGGAACCGGCATCAGCGCTCTAAAGTGAAGCCAATTTTCGGTAGCTGTAGGGAGACGGCCCCATACATGGAGAAGGGGCTCAGTTCGTGTCTGTCACTCAGTCAGTGTGAGAGGACGCCGCTTGTCCACGCTGCGTTAAAGGACGAGTTTTTTCAATATGACGCGTTCATGCATTGAAATAACGCGTTCACGAAATAAAAGATGTTCTTAATAGGTAACTGCACGTCTTTTGAAGATATAACAATTNATGTAATGATTCATGCAAAGAGGAAACATGTACCAAATATATAGAAAATTGTTCCAAATTTTTTCTAATTCAGTGTAATTTTATAATGTTGTTTCTTATATAGGAGGATACATAGTAAGAAAATTTAAAAATGTTCTTCGTTGCGAAGCATGTATAATTGCCCTTTGTCGAAATGCTGGCAATAAAGATTCCTCAACGTTCGTTGATCTCAAAGAGAAAGTACACTTGACCTATCCATCAAATGATGTAATTGACATATGTTTAATTGCGGAAAAGAAATGTCAGCAAGATCTTGCTATGTGCATGAATCCTAATACTCACAACTTAAAAAAAAGCTTGTTTCTACACTTCGTATTTGTATTGAAAAGAAACTGTTCACTTCACTTGACAACCCCTGTTTCGAAGTTGATCCTCTACATAATCATGTTTTTTTATTAATGAAATGTGTTTTATCTGAATATATTACTTTAAGATGTCATCACGCTACTGAACTATTTAACGAAACCATTCATAAACAAAAAAAAGGAGCCGTCAGATCTCAAATAAATTAACTTTATTTTCAGGTATGTAAATTTAATACCTATATTCTAAAAAATTTGCTCTGTAAACAAAATGAAATTATAGTATGATTGTAAATATGTTCTTTATTAACTTAGAACACGAAGAAAAAATCAGGTATGTAGAGCTTGTGTAATTATTCATTTCTTTACATAACTGGATGTAAGTTGCTAAGTAAAAGTTTCATTGTAAAAGTTGTTTTTCTTTATCATTCAGCGAGGACGCAATTGAAATATATGCCTAAGAAAAACCACGTATAGCACAGAGTAGCGCAAGTGTGCCATTTCACAGCGCAGTCTTCAACCGCTGGTGATGGAGGTGGTGCTACACCTCCACTGCAACACCACCTCCACAAATGGGGTGCCGAGTGGGCGGGGCTTGGGACGGCAGAAGTGGCTTCACTCGCTTGACTGGCGAAAGATAGCGATGCCGCCTCCACCAGATTAAACCTCCTTGGTAAAAACCATCATGCAAACGTCTCTAGAATATATGTTTTAAATTTAAGAACTCTATCTCATCATCTTCATGGTTCAAGGGGCTCTCTGAAAATTACTAATTGCCTAAAATTAAGGTAATTGCATCAAATTTAATTGCCGAATAGCATTATGTTTTCCATACAAAAATTGTTCTGAGTACCATTGGGATTAATTATGATCATCGTTAGTTACTTTTGCCTTGTGATTCCGGGTAGTAAATGATACAGCTCATAACGTATTTCATGCATTGTGATAGTACCGCACCATACAAAAAAGTAATCTAGAACTCACCACGTTGAGTCCGCCACGTAATCTACGTACGTTGAGTCCGCCCCACCCATTCCATCCACCCTACCATATGAATGAAGCCAATTATCAGAATGAATATTTGTTCTTGGTTTCGAACAAAGAAAGTCGTTTCCTCCCTTCTAATTAACTTCGTATTAGTCCGTCTCTTGCTTCCATCCCCACGACAGTGGAAGAGTCTTCTGTCATCATTTTGATGCATCTCTCCACTGCCTGGGTGTGGTTGCAGAATGACGTCAGGGGAGGTAAGTCGGCTGATCCCCTCTGGATGTCAGCGAGGAGATCAGTCGACAGATGCTTTATCACAGGAAGTTCTGCCAGTTGGGTTGTTTGCCAATTGATTATAAAATGATACTCTTGGGAGTCAAACAGCACTTCAGGCAGTTTAATTGCCACAGAGAGGTTTGTCCTGCTGTTCTAGCTTTTATCATCCTGCTGATTCCCAGTTTTCGAATGGCAGCATTCGTATCATATATCATAGCAAGCAGAATATTCCCGCTGTGTGCAGAGTAAGTGTTGTTTTGTATGACTTTGTTCACAATCGTGCGGTACTTCTCGAGAAGAAACTGTGACTTGAGAATCAGTTGTGGAAATATTTGGCTCCCTGATCTGCTGAAGGGTTACATTTAATTTATAACCAAACAGAAAAATAGACTCTGCATTCCTGTTTCATTTACACCCACTGATTCTCAAGTCACAGTTTCTTCTCGAATAATTCTGCACGATTGTGAACAAAGTCATTCAAAACAACTCTTACTTTGCACACAGCGAGAATATTTTGCTTGCTATGATATATGATACGAATGCCGCCATTCGAAAACTGGGAATCAGCAGAATGATAAAAGCTAGAACAGCAGGACAAACCTCTCTGTGGCAATTAAACTGCCTGAATTGCTGTTTGACTCCCAAGAGTATCATTTTATAATCAATTGGCAAACAATCTAACTGGCAGAACTTCCTGTGACAAAGCATCTGTCGACTGATCTCCTCACTGACATCCAGAGGGGGACAGCCAACTTACCTCCCCTGACGTCATTCCGCAACCACACCCAGGCAGTGGAGAGATGCATCAAAATGGTGACAGAAGACTCTTCCACTGTCGTGGGGATGGAAGCAAGAGACGGACTAATACAAAGTAAATTAGAAGGGAGGAAAAGACTTCCTTTGTTCGAAACCAAGAAAGAATATTCATTCTGAAAATTAGCCTCATTCATATGGTAGGGTGGATGGGATGGGTGGGGCGGACTCGGCGTACGGTCACCTCCTCGTGGTGAGTTCTGGATTTTTTTTTAATGGTGCGGTACTATCACAATACATGAAATACGGTAAGAGCTGTATCATTTACTACCCGGAACCAGTAGCCAAAAGTATCTAACGATGATCATAATTAATCAAAATGGTGCTCAAAACAATTTTTGTATGGAAAACATAATGCTATTCAGCCATATAAATTTGATGCATTATCGTAGTTTTAGGCAATTAGTCATTTTCAGAGAGACCCTTGAACCATGAAGATGATGAGATAGAGTTCTGAAATTTGGAACGTATACTCTAGAGACGTTTGCATGATGGTTTTTACCTATCGCGACCCCTAAGTAGCCAAAATATATTTTTTTAAGTTTTCATATAAGTGCTTTTTTCTCATATTTTCGAAATTTTCTTACGACCCTCGAATCATGACGATGAAGACAGAGCTTTGAGATTTGGAACATATATTCTTGAGACGTTTTCATGGTGATTTTTACCTATTGTGGCCCCTAAGCTGGCAAAGTGGATTTATGGGGAATTTTTCATTTAAATGTTATTTTTTCGTATTTTCGAAATTTTCAAACGACCCTCGAATCATGAAGGGATCGACCCCGGGGTCTAAAATTTTGCACACGTCATTTATATGCACTTTCATAACTTTTCTGCACTATTGTTAAACCGAATTCCCAGAAGTTGAAAAGACGCTCCACCCTAATGTATAGTGGGTGTTCAATGAAGCAAGGATTCGTACTACACGGGTGTTGAACAAAACATGCACCTATAAAACGTGAAAAGTAAATAAAATATGGAAAATGAACCTGATCAAATAATGAACCCTATGTGAGTTATTACAAACTATAATCCGCTATTTTACTCATGGTAGAAAGCTTTATATAGTGATTTAATGGTGTGGAGTTCGGAGTTGATTTGTTGGAGAATGAATCTATGTCAATCCTGTTAGGGAACAAATCGAAAAGTAGATCGGTAGAAAGGTATTGGAAGGAAGCAGCAAGGAAATGGTGATTAAAAACTTTGGTGCAGACAGATACACATTACTCATGCGTGAATAATGCTTTACGTCTGTGTCTTCTTTCAATTCCGTTTATCGGAAGTAATTTTTTAGGATTTTTCGGAATTAGAAGGGATTGGTTAGGGCTTCGTAATGACTCTTCATTACGGTATAAACATTAAAGTTCAACTGATTTCATTTCATTTCATTTTAAGGTTTTCTAACGTTAACACTCCATAGTAAATACATCGATGCTTCAGCTATGAATGAAGTATTTTTTTAATGTTTTTAAGCACATGATTTATAGTAATGATTCTTCATGGTAAAACTACATTAGCGACCATAATATAAAACTAATACAAAACAGAAACAACAGCACTTAATAGCCTATGACTCATATACGTATTATCAACTGAATTATGGGGAAACCTACAAGAAATGTAAATTAACCCAATATCCATACTTTAAATTACTTAGGTACACGGTTTGAAAATTTTTTGCCCTAGCATTTTGATTTGGAAAAAAATTGGTGAATTATCCATTGGCCAAAAAATTTAGGAAATATTTACATATTACTCTAATTACCATCATTATATTCTGCGCATATTAAATATATGCACTTCTTTGGAGGCTCAAAAATTTTTTGAACTCTAATTATGTAAAATGGCGATGTTATTGCGTGAAACTCTTTCTCTTGCAGAAAAGGAAATCATCCAGCCAAATCATTACTAGAATGAATTTCACTTCAACGATGTGTGGAAGTTTGATATGTTCAGTTCTGTCGGTAAAACTTATGTACAACGCAGAACAGGTAAAAGATTATCTGAGTTAAAAAATTATGAAGTCTTGAGCTGGAGTGTGATGGGGCACGAAATTATTGTATCGGCAGAAGTACATAGGTCCCATTATCGGTTTGCAAGGAAGAATTGAAGCAGAAGTTTATCAACACCTTGTGCAGTAACATGTGTAGAATTTACACCTTAGTCCTTGTTAACCAGCTATTTTTATGCAAGACAGTATACCTTGCCATAAGGCTAAGAAAGCTAAGACCTTTCTTGAAGGAAAATGATAACTCGGAGGGACTGGCCACTCTGAGTCCCGCCCTGAACCTTTCGAAAATGTACGGAATGATACGGGAAAGAGGGCAGGAAAAAATCATTAGGCTTGAGATCATTTGTAAAATTTACTGAATGAAGAACGGGAGGGAATAACTACAGGGTTTTGCAAGAAGCTTAAAAGAAAATGAAAATATCTTCACTAAATATCAAAACATTGGCCTCGGGATAATTTACGTATGTTTTTTTAACAAATCATATCCAAAGTTTTAAAAACTTTGTTATTATGTGTCTAGTTGACAGACATTTAGTTGATCTACATTTATTGAGAGTTTCCATACTATTTACTTAATTAAGCACTGGAGTTGCTTCTGTTCCTTACATGTATAAAGCCGCAATTGTTTGTGAATTTTTTCATTACGTTTCATGTCTACATTTACGCTAGCGGTGGTTTATATACAATTATAAACAATATAATATAATTATACAATTATACAATTATACAATTATATACTTATACAATTACATAATTATACAATTATATACAGATGGTTTATATTTACAATTAAACAGGCACAAAGAGACGAGTCAGCGTGACTTCTATGCACTAGCTATTCGGAGACGGAGAGGGAACATATCGTACAGAAAGATGAGCTTAGAGTTAAGAGAGGGTTGTGATAGCGTGGTTTTCAGGGTCCATGCAGTGTATGAATGGTTAAGATGTTTAGCAGCCTCATGCGGTATGAGTCCCATTTAGCTATTGACTCTAAGGAAATTGGCGTTCCTAGGGAAAAATGTGTGGTCTTGATCTGAGGGCTAGGTCCAATTTTTTCTTGAAGAAGAAATTTTTTTTTCGGGTAACTGCTGTCGTTTTTCAGTACATATTGCTTTGTTCTTCATATTTACCTTTTTTCAAAGTTGCTGTTCCTATTCACCACACCTATGAGAACACACCTAGTGCACAGACTTAACGTTCCCTTGCTTCCAAACTAAGTGCTGCCTTCCTTCTTTTTCTTTTGGGAACACTTTTATAGTGGCTAAAAAGGCTTAAGCTGACTTATTATCTCATAAATTTTGTGGTGCGTTTTCTATGTTAAACGGTTTTTCTATCGTCAGTTTAGTGAGGTACGTGTTCCTTCCAGGTATTGACGGAACAAATGATCTCTTGTGCGTGGTGCGTAGGTGTACAATGCTATCAAAAGGGCGGGGTGCGGACGGTAAATTCAGGAGACACAGTCCTTCAGCTTCCTTCCTTGCGCCATCTATTCAAATAAGACACCGGAAGAGAAAGGACTTCAAGTGGATTTCATGGCCTCCAATTTCAGCGAGGTTCTAGTGTGCAACTTGGAGCCTCTGGTTGGGTTGTTTTTAGTGAGATAGAAGCCTTTATTTAGTGGGGTATTCTGATCAATAAGTAGCGATTTTGATCACATGGGGACGTGCTCGAGTAACACTGCATTTATTGGTAGCATGTGAAATTTTCGTTGAACATTATAGATAAATTATGTTATGCAGTGCATAGGATTGTGGTGAACTGAACTGTTTTGCTTGATACTTTCTGTAGTTTAGATGTATCTGAGTACGACAGTGAGTAGAGGAGTATATCAGGATAGATGAGTTATGACACACAAACAGCACACTTGACAGATAGGGACCGATCGTGTGGAAATTTTGTACTAGTTCTGTGTTTGGTTAATATTTATTCTTAGCTAATATTGAGACTTTGATGTAGTTGTGGCCTACTTGTGTCAGGGGATATTTTGTGATGCGAATCCATGTGTGAAAAACTTGAAACCTTAGATAATTCTTTGTACAGTGCACAGAAATAAATTGCGTGGTACACGTAAAATTTAAGGGTGTTGTTTCGCTTGCGGCGGAACTTTTTTCCTAATAGGCAGATTTATATGTAAATTGCATCACAAACGTAAATTATGATTTTACAACGTGTGTGATCGTACACATTTTTAATTTTTTCTGACGGAAACAAGTTATCCTGCAAAGAAAGATTTTAGGAGGAACTTTTCAATGCATCTTTCAAGCCAACCAATTGATTTTAAAAGTTGCTTTTAATGTTATCGCTCTCAGAAAACAATATTCTATGTTTCCTATTTAGTCAAAATTGAAATATGTTGTTAGTGACATTTTAGGAAGTATTCTAGGAAAAAGAAAAAAAAACTTTTTCATTCCCTTAAAAAATTTTGAAAAAAATTTCAATTGAAAAGTAATCAATAGCGATTATAGCAAATTTAATTACGAATAAAATGAGCTCCAAACCAAGTCACTGCGTCAATAAAAATGGGCAAAAAGTTTCCTAGGAAAAGGAAACTGATATTTTACAGAAGAGCCAATTAATGAAAATATCGACCCATATCATATACTTACATTTTGTAATACCTTAAAAAAATGTTGATGCAGCATTTGACAGAAAAGCCAATTATCAATAGAGTGTGCTTTGAACCAAATCGCTACATCAATAAACGTCGAAGGTATGCTAAATTGAAATTTTCAATTTATAATTACGTCTAAGATCTCACGGCGAACACTGTTAATACGCAATTTCGACGATCGATATCTCGCAAACTATTTGGGCTAGAAGAATGAAATTTAAAGTGAAACCCGACGAAGCCTTTGAGCTTAAATTCGAAATAAAAAAACATTTTTTTCCATTTGTGAGTGAAACAACCTACTTAAAATTCCGTACTGCTTTATCGAGTACATTCAATATGGAACTATACTGTTCTAAATAGAGAATAGGAGAAAGATAAGCTGGGTGCTAAACCTTCATTTTTACAAGACGACTTCGGACTATCGGCAACATCAGGCTTCATTCTTAAACATTGCGACTCGTTTTTTACAGTGAAGTAAAAATGATTTTGCATTTTGCATTTGGAATCTTGGCTGACAGTACTAGCAGTCTGTACAGATTGCAAAAAGGGATAGGCCGTTCGATAGCGGGAGCTGCAACTGGGGGCGCCGGGATTGGTGAGTCGCTAAGCCTGTTTACCTACCTGCTCTTTTTCCGTATCTCCTATTTCTTTCATTTTGTGATAGCGAGGGCGTTTGTTGTAGTGTTTCAAAGCCTATTACAGGCTATTCTGCGAACAGTGAAAAATTAACTTAATCCAATTTAAAGAATTTGCTGCATTTTCAAATTTCAATTGCCAACAAATTCGAGGCTCGCTTGCTTTAATTTTGTTTTTGGGAAACCTGTCTTAACTCAACTTAAACTGTTCAACTATAAACCCCATTTTCTACTCAAGGCGAGCATTCCTTCTTAATTCATTGATCTATTGACCCCAGAAGTTGCTGGAGAAGCTTTTCTCAAGTTAAAATACTGTACCGTGCCTTGAATATTAAGCTTGCTCCAGATATACTGGTAACTGCTGACTGGTCTGCATCTCGCCCTACATCGGAAAATCATACGGTCAGTAAATTATTGTTATTGTTGTTTCAATATCCGTTTCCGTGGAGCTAGAGCTTCTGTTCCTGGGTAGTGACAGCCATTCTTGGCCTTTCCTGCGTAACCTTTTGTGAACCTACTGATAAAATGACTTTGGTACGATTTAGCTACTACTGGAGAACAAACCAGTGTACTGTGTATGTTCTTTAAACAGTTGAATGGAGTGGGCGGGCTAGACGAGAATTGCTAAGGCGGCAATACCTGTGCTCCTCGCAATTCATGCTCTCAGAGCACTAATCGTCAAGCAATCGTACTCATTTGCACATCGTTCTAACTATACATGTAATTCACGATTAAAAAGAATTCCACAGGAGGTAGAGGTTCATCTCAATAAAAAAAAACAGTAGCGAGTCTAGTCACCAGTAATTTTCTACTTGATGAGTCTGCCTATAAATACCTTTATTTTTATCAACCACGATAAATTTTGAGCTTCGTATCGCAAGCAAGTTTTTATTAACTAACTCAGTCATTACTGTAAGTTTTAGTTTTCTCTTTAACATACGTAACTAGTCATCGTCACATTTTCTTTGATCTGATCATTAGGCTATGCATACAATTTTTTTGCTTTTCGGAATCAGAGGTTTTGAATTTTTTGTACTTTCAGTTTTCGTATGTTTGTGCATTTTCGTACACACTTATGAAAAAACACTGATCATCTATATTTTAACAGGTGTGATCGTTTCTTTTAACAGATTAATTATGTTACATTGCTGAAAGCTGTTTCTCTGTTTTCATTTGATGATATTCCTTGGACGTTAAAAATTTGTTTTTCTTAATTGTGGATGTTAACATTTTAATTTTTCTTCGATTTTATTTTCCAGTCTGACTAAAATTTTAAAAATTTATAAAGGTTACCTTTCACTTTATTGTTTTTCATGACTGTGTATTTACAAATGCTATTGCAGCTTTTTAAATTAATAGGTTAATGCTGATTCTATAAAGATTAGTTTTTCATCGGCTGACAGTCATTTTTAGTCACAGATAATTGAACTTTGGAGATAACTCCTTAACTAATCATTACACCTTTGGGAATTTCCGCCGTAAATCATTTCAAAAAGTCGCGTATTATACTCCTATCGCATTTGCTCGTGACTGAACCTAGTTTCACCCATTGATTTTGAAGACTGTCAATTATACTTTGAAATAGCTCAAAAATACAATTCACAAATAAATGAAAAAATTTTTCATCAATATTTATAAGGTAAAATTATTCATCATTTACATCCAATAGTTCATTCTTGCATTTACTTGAAGGTAAAATGAGTAACTTTGCTGCGTAAATATTTTCAAAAGGCATTTGTTTACCAGAAAACAGATTACATTTGAGAATATACCTCAATTCGTTAAAGCTCTTTTTCAAAAGGTCAATTGAAATTAAATCCAAAATTCTCTATGTCAAATGTTTGAATATTCATCGGCATTAATGCTCAAAAATTACCTCTTCCATAATTTACAGCTTTGCAGCAGATCGAATAATATTGCAATCCGTGAAATTATTTTCATTTTCAAATGAAAATTTTACACAATAACTGCTAAAGTATTAAGAGATTTTCTTTCTAATACCAGCAACTTCAATATATTCCTGATCTAATTTCTGGCTCCAGACTTAAGATTCACCAATTCCTTATTCAATTTTTCAGGCAACGAATTTCTCAGTAAAACAACCCGAAAACAAAGTAATTTAAATTTCTTTTCATAGGTATTTCAGATAATGTTGAAATAATACTTCGATAGGTACGCTTTTAGTGGTGTTAAGTGGAAACCTTTACGGTAATTTCTTATTTTATCGAAGATTTTTTCGAAGCTCGTTGTAAACCTGAACCTTTTTATCATTACAAGATTGTGTCGCATTATTTCAGCCAAAACTTCGTCATTAGCATTCTTTATAACCTGCCGATGTAACAGCTGAAGCTCCTTCATCATTTTATGAAATCTCAGAAATTGTCCACAACGATTAAATAGTTACTTCTGCACGAATTAGCCGTTTATAAAGCAGCTAATAAAGCAAGAATAATTATGTGGGTGTGAACTTTCCTTTTCTCACAGGTTTTTCAGGTACAAAAAGTTTTCAATTTTACAAACTTAACATCTTCGTTCAATAAATATTTTTATTCATCGTTTGACATACTGTGGATTATCAGTTACAGCTTTTTCTCACAGTTCGAACAGACGATGACCATCAAATATTACTATTTCAATATACTTAATTTTGGTCTCTCAAATTCATTTTAACATTGTCAAAATGTAAACGAGCAGTTCTATTTGATAGAACTTGGTGTTCAAGCATGTACTCGTATTATGTTGCTCGAAATATTTGCTTTGACGCCTCTTCAAAATTTAAATCGATTATACTTTTGTCTGCTGATGTCTAAAACATACATCGGATATAGAAGCTCGAAAAAATTTGTATTTGACAGCTCAATTTCGTATGGCATATAACCGTTCCCAATTGGAAATTATTGCCCTTTTCAGGTAGGAAAGTAGTCGTAAAAGGTCAAAAAGGGCCCAAAAGTGCCATAAATCACGACTTCAAACCGACTCCTACCTATACGTGGCCTATTACGGCTTGAAAAGGGCCCTCCATCCAACTGGCATTTTATATGTCTAGTTGATGGCTGTTTTCGGGCTTATTCGGGTCGTTTAAAGTCGTTTCCTGGCCGTTTTCGATGAGCTCTATTTAGACGCGTAACATGTAAAAAGATATTGTAATCTGAACTGTTGTGCATATCGTATTACTTGAGTAAAAAATATTCTAATAGTATATAACAATTACTTCCACATTCAATATGAACTCACGCAGTCATCGGCAGCCGTTAAAAATAAAATAATTTTTTTCTCTCTCATTAGACGAGCAAGAACAAGTTAGTGATCGACATTGACCATTCCGCGATTTTCGACGGGTGAAATGTTACACGGCCACTAACACCCTATATTTTTATAAGAAAAAAGTATCTCAAAAATGTCTGTGCTATTTTTAGAACTGGAACGGCTGTTGGAACCCACTGTCGGTACAGTGGGCCTTCCCAGTCTAACTTTTTCGCCGGAGCATCATGTTTTTCGCCGCCCAAGCGATTTCATCGCCGACGAGGCGGCTATTCTACTTATCAATTTATATCGCCGCTCAATGCATACATTTTATACAAAATTTTGCATAAAAATGCAAAAAAATTCAGAATGCAAGTGCGACCGAGCGGATTACATTTTTGCATTCATTTCACAATATTACACATACTTGCATATTGCTTTTGTGGACAACATTTCCAAACTATTTACAAGTTTTGCAACGTGTTAATAGTTTTCTCTTTTCTATAAGAGT
>JACJUY010002147.1:53023-76822 GCA_014220935.1 Platorchestia sp. MABIK
TGGGCCCTTTTTGACCTTTTACGACTACTTTCCTACCTGAAAAGGGCGATAATTTTCAATTGGGTTGTATGGACTCCTACGCAATTAGAATTTAGTGCGAACTTTCTTCTGTCACAGAAACAGATCTTCTGAGACATGTTACGATGTGTGCACTCAGGTGCGTTGGATAAATGTAAAGGCTGACGTCTATTACAGAAATTACTGGGAAACTGAAAGCATAAGCATGGTAAAACATGCTCAATAAAGAATAGGTGAGTTTTATCTTGACCTCGCCAAATTAACTTTCAAAATATTACATTCCGAAAACAACTTGATGTTACAGCTGAGCTGAAGTGCACGGGTCAATTATCTAAGCAATAATGTTTTAATACTAGGTATAGGTAATTGAGCATAAGAACTTTTTTTATGCTGCTATTTTTCAAAGAATGTATATTCTTCACACACAAACTTATCAAAAAACCACAACAATTCTGTGCTTGTAAAAGCGTCATTCAGAGAAATCGATGGGCACCTGAGGGTGCAATTTTTGCCATATGTTCAAGCACCGGTGGTGGTTAAATCACTAACGTTTCAAATATTGAAAAAAGTTTCGCTAAAAAGAAATTATATATAAAAATTGTTAATGATGTATCAATTTTTCCCTAGAAACCTCAAAACATTAGTTATTTTTTGTTTAAATTTTCAAGTATATTCAATTCATCTACGTACTATAACTAGTCCGACAAGGTATGACATAAATTTGAAGTAAAACTGACTTACGCTGTCATACAGAGTTGTTACACTTGTGTGCGTAGTGCCATGGTACAAAATGTGTCACTGTACATTGATAGGTGATGTGTATTGATGAAACACATTTGAATGTCGGGTTAGGATCAAATTTACCGCTCAAATGTGCGTCGGTTTTGGAGTAAATTTTCCTCAGTGTAATATTAATCAAGAGAGAGGGCATTACTGACAACGTTAAACTTGCAGAGGCTTCGTGCAAAAATGTTGCACGGCTCTGAACACGCGTAGGAACCGGCCGTGCTCATTTAGTTATCTGTTAAATACAGGATACGAGAAAACTAAGAAGCGTTTCATTTTATTGCGTAAATCTCGCCCACTGCGGCATCTTTCTCATGTATTTGTGAAAAAGTTACGGTATTTAATTTGAAGATTTTTTACTAATCTCTGAGAGATGTCACATCTATAGAAGCTTAGTTGATTCGCAAATTAACCAAATTCTATAAGAAACTGCAGACTAAAAGGCCCCATTTCGTGTACATGTTAGAGTATTTCTAGTTGTTCCATGAGTTTTAAATATGTTTTTATAATTTGTAGCTATGGCCGTAATATTTAAATAACAGATAATTGAATATTTCTATGATATGGCGTTATATAACAAAAGCGCTTTTTACAAGCATAGATATTTTGTGAAAGGTAATGAAAAATACAAAACATTATTTTGTCTAAAAATTTGCTAGATATTTTAAACACCCTTACCATTGACGACGTGCTTCTTTGCATCAACTCTAAAACAGAAATCGTGGGAAAAATTCAAAAAACGCATTGGGTAATTTCACATTTAAATTTCATGGTATCTTGGATAACTGTTCGTTCTGACAATTTAAATGTAAAGCTCACTCTACATTCAATGGAACCTACTATAATATTCAAAATATTTTGGACTCCAGTTAAATTTGTGGGACTCTGCTCAATGAGCGGAAAGGAAACGAATCTCATGTAAAGTCGTAGTGAGCAACGAATTGCTATTGCACGTGAAGATAATGTGAAATAAAAATCCCTATTGCAGGGTCATTCCATTTGAAAAGAAGAATTATCTCATATGTACTAGGCTATATTCGGTGAAGATGTGCAATGTTAAAATCTGTTTGCTTACAATAAGACATGAGTTCAGACGGTACCGCTTGTGGAACATGTTATCATTAGTCGGAGCTGGATAAAATATGTTAACTTTACTCGAAGTGAAATTTTACTGAGAAAACCCCTCGAGAGCTCCAGTTCCATCCAACTTTACGAGTGGTTTCACACATCAACGAAAATTTCTTAATTTAGAAACGCACTCTGCGTTGTGTGGACAAGTGCAAGTTGATTTATCCTGATATTAAGATGTTCCTTCCAATTAACAGGGTAATACAGTTATATAGTGTCAGCAATGAGAACACTTTCAAGGGTCCTAAAGCAGTCTTGAAAAAAATTTGTCGCAAATTTTCGAATTAGTTCGTAACTCTCAGTAAATCTTAAACAAATGATCATACGTGTTAGTTGCTATACAGCTGGTGGATGTAACATTTTCTTGGAATAAAACTAGCAAGCAAATCCTCAGTTACTTATCGGTAAAAGCTACAAGAATTTCCAAGTACCAATATGCATAATGATGGACCAAGGCAACAGTGGTGACAAATGTTTACGATCACCTCAGAAAATGACATTAGTATTTTCTTATATTGAGACTTTCCTTCTCTAAAAAATCTCATCATTTGTCCTATTCTTCTGGACTCGTTTCAGATGATTGGGCATTGATTTAGTTAGATCTTTGCATGTTTTAACTGAAGTTTTCTTGCAAAGTGCATTTTATTGAATTCTTACAGCTTTGTGAAAAAGCCTGTTACATAGGCCTAGCATTTAATTTTCTTCGTCATCAAAAACCACCAGCTCTCTTTTGGATTAAATTTTGGGCTGCTACCAGCATTCTAGAACATCAATTTTAATGTCCTTGGATCGCTTACTGACAATTTTGGCTCCAGGACATGGTGCACCATCCTGCATTATCGTTGCATGCTTCAGAGTTATTGACCATGGAATCTTGTCCCTTATCATAGCGAAGTGCTTTGCAGCATTCATCGTAGTGTTAGAGGATAGAAACTATAGACAACCACGACCAAAAAGCTAAGACATCCCTTGGCCATGATTGTTAGAATTGAGCGTAGCACTTTTTTTGAGGGCAAATTCAGAATGCCTAAATTATTGTTCTGAATGCAAATTCAGAATGCCCAGTTCAATTTAATGTATTTTTACAAAATAGAATTATTTCTTGTACATTCCTCATTCAGTAAAGGTTCGCTAGCAGCACACCGTGATAGTGAGTTTTGTCCTCTCTGAAGTCGATGTCGAATCGTGCGCCCAGATACGTCTTGCAGAGGATATCTTGAAGATCAATTTCATTTCTATGGCTAAATTGTTTGTTTTCCTGACACCGTACGTTCTATTAGTTTGTCAGTACGCAAATTCGTCTCCCAGAATGAGGTCTGGGAGTTAGAATTTGACCACCGTTATTAATGTTATGATGAAAAATCCAACAAAATTGTTAAACTCAGAACTATTGTCTATTTGTTTTATTATTTGGCTTTGCAATTCGCAACTCTAATGTTGAACAATAATTGAACCAATTTCATCACTCCACAGTTGCTTTTTTAGCTTCTATCATGAATATTATGAAAATAGAGCACTTTAAAGTACCGGAGTTCGAAATTACGCGTGCTAAAAACTAGCAAGATTTGACATCATCACCACGCACATGAGAGGCACGCTTCGTTTGTTCACCCAATTCCGCGGCTGCAGCTGAATAGAACGAGAGTCAATAGATATCGCTTGTTGTTTAAGAATTGTTCTCGTAGAGAGCTGAAAATTTACATTATGATTGTCATTTTACGTGGTGATAGTAAACTTTATACTTCCACTACACCATGTCTACATAGTGTCGATATGTCGCAATGTCAATGTCTCGACACTGCGATGCTTTTGAACAAGAAAATTAGTATCGAACATCAAAATTTTACCTTCTGCTCATATTTCATCAGTATGGGTATATATATCAGTGGCACACTATTAGTTTTTCTTTGAGAAAGAAAACAGAAACAAAGCTTCATTTTCTTGCGTGTGATTTTATTAAAATTGTGATCGGAGCAACCCATCATGGTCGGGTTTTAGTTGAATTTTTTTTATTCGAATTGGATTTATCCTTTGTTAGTTATAAGTCAAGCACCGAAAACTGTAGCGTTCATACATTAATTTGAAGTGTTTGTACGCATGATAACTCGTTTAATTTGTGCTAGAGTAGGATTTTTGTATTAAAACATGAAACATTTTGAGGCTGCATGAACAAAAGAATGCAAAAAAAATGCAAATGATACTGATATTGTTACGGCTGATGAAATAGAAGTCATCGCAGTAGATCTGCTTTTGCTTGTAGTCAATGCCTTCGTCAGCGCTGTCTCGCCGCTACTTCTACTGCATGACTGCGGGGCTAGCTCAGCCTGTGCGGGTATACTGGCACCCGCCCAGAGTGGCCACTCGCCGCCACACAAACACTGCCTGTATACTGGCACCCGCCCAGAGGGGCCACTGGCAGCCACACAAACACTGCCTGTATACTGGCACCCGCCCAGAGTGGCCACTCGCCGCCACACAAACACTGCCTGTATATTGGCACCCGCCCAGAGGGGCCACTGGCCGCCACACAAACACTGCCTGTATACTGGCACCCGCCCAGAGTGGCCACTCGCCACCACACAAACACTACCTGTATACTGGCACCCGCCCAGAGGGGCCACTGGCCGCCACACAAACACTGCCTGTATACTGGCACCCGCCCAGAGTGGCCACTCGCCGCCACACAAACACTACCTGTATACTGGCACCCGCCCAGAGGGGCCACTGGCCGCCACACAAACACTGCCTGTATACTGGCACCCGCCCAGAGTGGCCACTCGCCGCCAGTACGCTGGCGCCTGCTCAGTGTAATGCCAACCCTACAAGTGCAGACGACGAGAACCGAAATCCTATTCAACAAACTCGGTGTCAATACGCAATTAAGTACCTGAAAATTCTATGATTCATCTAAAATTTCAAGTTCCAAATACTATGAGAGTGAATAAGAAGCGAGTTGTTCCTTCAGCTATAATATATTCAGCGTGCTCGCAACAACCTTATGAGCATTTCATGATGTAGATAGCATGCATACCATTATGTGGTATGTATAGTATATATATGAAGTAAATTTATGTTCTGAAACACGAAGTTTAATTAAAACCCACTGAATAAAAGCAGGGAAAGATACACTGGTTTAGATTTCTCTTTAAAACTTTATCTCTAGAGCTTTCTAGCATTACATTGCTCATCTTTCAGTGGGAACTGTTTAAGAGGAGTATTTATTGTACATGCATTGGACATGTAAGCGTGCAATGCAATTCGACGAAAAGTATAATAGAGTTATACTTCTTAACAACAATACAAATTATTTCAAACATTACAGACTATGGAGAGTGGGCATTCGAAAACAAATAGGCTTACACAGATTTTGACGGACGAAAGAGAGCAGATTGCACAGGAGAACCAAAAATCTACCCAAAAACTTTTAAAAGCACAGGTGTATCTAGACTATTGAGAGTTGACTTTCTTTGGGGAATTAAAATACTATCAAACAACCTTGAATCATTAGGGTTGCATCGGGCCAAAAATTTTTAAATCGATCTGGCACACCGGGTACTCAGAGCTATTGTGATCTCTGATGGTGATAAACAAACCTAAAATGTACAAATTATTCATCGCAGCAATTCTCATGTAGGAAGCCAGGATAGAGTGAAGGGCCAGGTACCACGTGTGATGCTCAGCAGTGCAGTGTGTTGGTGGCAGTGTAGCCAGTGTGAGGCAACTTAGCGTGGAGGCACGAGTTCTTATCTATATTATGACAACACGATTTTCGGTAGTTAACTTTTCGTATTGTTCCAGCTATGTTGCAATTGTTATGGTTAACATTGTGTGTAAATCCTTCTCATTTTTTTGGCTCTTGTGAACTCTTTTGTGCCAGTATTATTAGCTTAGGTAGGAAATATCATTAATAAATTTTATGGTAAAATATTTTATTTCCTTTATTAGTAAAATATTTATTGAAATATTTTGTAAAACAGTTTATTAGTTGATATATAAGAATGAAAAATTATCCCGAATGTATACCTCATAGTCTTAGATGCAAAATAACTTAAATCTGCCCATTTTACTTAAAGCATCAATCCCTCACTTCACTAGTTCCTATGTTCGTTTGCTCATATTTCAATAAAAGTGCTCTCGTATGAGAAGGCATTTCACAATGCGTCACACTGGGATAATGTTTTCTTAGTTACTTATATTTATATTTATTGTCACAATCAGATTAACGCAACGAAGGGTACGCTTTTTGTGTTTTTCTCTAAATCATTTTTATTTCGACATGTGACATGGGTATTACGATACCCATGTGTAGGTAACAACTAAGGACTATTGTTAAGATATTATAAAAACCAATGTTGTACAGATTACATGTGTCAACTTTATTGGAAATAAACCGTTTTCTTTTTCTTTCTTTCTTTCCACAAGCAGAGCATCGAGGTGTATCCGCCCGTACCTACAGGCCGTCACCAGCCCCTTCATAGCGTCCCGTCACCTGCCCCTTCATATAGGCCCGTCACCAGCCCCTTCACAGCAACAGGATCACGCCAGAGCTCTGACCACTCAGCGCGCCAGACTGATTTCAAAATTTTAGCTTGGTGCAACCCTTATAATTTGACATTGTCCAAAAGTATTTCCACTCATCGGAGAAAGCCAGCTCTCAATAGCAGTGATTCGTCGGCACCTTCCCATATTTTAAGTTAAGTTTCTGGTTTTCCTTGGCAATCTTTTCATTTTACTCAAAACTTGTGGATGTACACCTCTTGATTTTGACTCACTCTCTCCTTACCCTCTTCTGAGAAAAATGTTAGTTTTGTTGTTGCTATCTTTTAGCCACTGTTATACCTTCATTCTTATTAAATTTTATTTCACGCTTTTCTGTCTATTCCATGGGAAATAAATATTCCTTCTTTAAATATTCCTATGGTCTTTCTGTTCGAAAGACCTTGAGATCCAGTTAAAAAAAAGATTTATAAACTTTTTTTACCTATATATTGGGGTCAATAATATAGTGTGTACACCTTAATGTAGTATGTACGTCTCTATGTTGTATTTTTGCTCCAATTTCGATTGTTTAATTATGCGGAATGTAAGCATTAAAAAACTAAATATGCTGAGCTACATAATGAATTATGTGCACCATAAATACTGTCTACAACATTGCATATAATGTAGGACTGACGTTTCCGTTTGTAATTTGCAGTATCACACCAAAAACCATTGACTTCCTAAATATTGGTTCGATCTTAAATAACATAACAAATTCCAGAAAAACGTCACTCTTCAAAAATTAAATCCATGAGATAAATCATCGCTGTGAAAATGAAATATAAAAATCAGCGAGAACATGATCGTTAATCAGTAAACCTACAAACACCTAGGCTAGGGCTCAAGACTGCCATAACATTTACTAACGCAAAAGCACGTGAATTACAGCGTGAAATTCGTTGAACAACGAGGAAAGGTGTGCGGTAAATTTTTGAGCAGGGTCATTTGGTCGGTCTCGCGACACTAAAATTAAGGTGATTGTGAGGGATACACAATCCATGCTTCAAGGGAAAAAGGAATTATTACTGACAAACCGTAGAATGCTACCGCGTTCATTTACTTTGAAGCAATCGCAAAATCATATTTCTGTTCATCATTTAGTGCCAGCGAAGAAATGGACTTGATGAACCATCGGCAAAATTTCTAGACACAGCGGAATTATAGAAGAAAATGTACTACACAGATAGTTTTAGCTCGCAAAAAGTGGAAAACAGTATCGCGCTTCATCATTCAAACCGCAGCCTGAGAGACCAAAATTCGATTGAAGAAAACAGAATTGATATTCTGAAGGAATTTGGTCTGCCACCTGGTCTCAGTGTGACGTAGAGCTTGTGAAAGTAGTTACAGTTGCTAGTTTAAATAAGTAATAGTAGGAATATCAAACTGTTGAGCGATTTCTGTAGTGAAAATGAGGTTAAATTTTTCAATTTTTCTATGAAAGCTACGTAAAACTAAAGTAAATGACTCAAGGCGTTAAACCAGAAAGAGAGCCGTACAACTATTGGATATTTAGGTGTTTTAAAAACTTTTACTGATTGTCAGTTGATATTTTATTCCCTAAACTTTAAAAAACACTGAATTTTTTTGGGAGCATCAACGTAGGAATGGCACAAGAGGAGGAAAAATTTGAGCATGAGGGATCAATTTCATGATCTCATAGCAAAAATATATTATAAATACGTCGCTTCATTAGGTGGTAAAAACTGTTGGCATTCACTGTTTGTAAAATGTAAAGAATGTATCTTCTTGGTCAATGTGCTTCATGTTCACATTGTTTTCTTAAAAAACAATAGACAACATTTTTTGCATGAGCATTAGTGAGCGAATACCACTCTCTCGCAAACGAAAAGGTCGTCTTGTATAAAATATCACGAAGTGAAAAATATACAAAACTTTCCTCCCAACCACGTACGTTCAACGTGAAAGAAGAAGAGATGTATGCAGCATGCGTGTCATAATTTAGCATGTGTGCACTAATCCATTATTCATAATTGAGCACAACTAACTCAACAATCACTAGTGCGCGCCACACAGCCGACACATCATGGCTCACAACGCTTCGTGTCGCCTCTCGAGCTGCCAGGGCCGGACGCTGTGAAGTGTTCGTTCAGCAGGACGCAGGCGAGGCCGCAGTGTGATCACCTCGTGATGGATTGACTTCCGTGGATCTACCAGCGACGTCTTGATGTGGTCCTATGCATACGCGCATCGGCCTCTCTTATTAATGGTCCTCAAGTCCCTCCGGAGTTTCGGCTCTGACGAGAATCGATTCGTCGACTGGTGCCAGGCTTTCCTTTGCTTAAGAATAGAAGCCATTCTTCAATGAAACCGTACACGCAACGGCGTCCGCTGTAAACAAACTGAACCTACGCTCTGTGTCTTGTTTGGGATCTTAAATAAAGGATTGATTGAGAAAGACATGCAGATACAGATATTCGCAAATTTCATCTTCTCCTACTAGTCAAGGGTAGAATTGATAGCAGCCTGTCAGTTCCCATGATTTCCGTCCTTCCTGGCCTGTTGATTTCATGATTATGCAGAAACTGAAAATTAAATTAAATGAAAATAAATTGCTGTACTAAAAGCAAATAAATTTCAAAACAAACTAATGAATTTAGTTAATCAATAAATCAGCATTTAATTTTATATTCGCCACAAAATATTTAGAAAGGACAATTTCAAGGAACGATCAAAATGTACAAGCCCACGTACACCTACGAGTCTGATAAATACTCCATGAAAAATCTGAAATTTCTCCCAGTTTTGCGCATATGAATGAGTTAGGGGAATAAAACTGCGGTGTTTTCTCGCCTGGTGTAAATCACAGCTTCAACAAGCTGCAGTATCGCTGTCGCTTCTTTTCTCGAGCACTTTTTCTGGTTTGTTTTGAGGTCGAGTTTCCATGAGCTCGCTAAACGAATCAGTTGGCTTCAAATGCAAGCGTGCAAATGGGAGTTAGCAATTCAAATCATTCAGTTGTCCATTTCCACGTAAATTGGAAATATATTCATTAAACCAGAAGCAAATCCACTGAGCTTCGGCAGAAAGGCAAGTGCAAATGAACTCCTGGCTACATTTTCCGTCGAGTTTGGCTATGAAGCCGCACCCGCCCGTGGCTATTCTGCAGCGCTGTTTCGCTGAGCTTTGACTCAAGGCTGGAGCCAACGAAGGTGAGAAGAAAAAAAGAGTCTTGTGATTGAAAAAAGAATGCTTACATATTTACCGTGTTAATGGTTCTCAAGGAACTTGACGCTCAACATATTTGCGAAAAACAGGGTGATGACAAATTATTGGCCAAATCGTTAACATAAATTGAAAACATTTTTTAGAACACTTGCGCACTTATGAAAGAGTGCCTTAATATCATGAAATGCTCAGGTTTCTATTTAATTTCTCATAAACCACTATTTTTATCACATTTAGTAAAATGAATGATAAAAGAGTACCTGTTTTTGAGCTATAACTCACGACTAAGACAAAATCGAATATTTTCAAATTGCTGGAGATAACCAAATTTGTGATTTGTCATAATCTGACTCGGTCTGGCGAACGTGGAAAAAACGAAAAATTGTCTTCGCTAAGCTTCCGAACTTCCAACACTTCCATGATTTTCAAAGCAGCCAAAGCAGGGATCAGACGCAACCAAAGAGCCAGATGCGGAAGTTAGTCATAGAAATGAATTCGAGTGCAAAACCATAAACAACTTGACCAAACAAACGAACTTGTCACCATCCAAGCCAGAAAAGCTCCGACAACTCACAGAAATTTGAAGGAAAATAACTAGCAATTTGCATGTTATAAGGTTTTGTTGTTCTAGTTGATGGAGGCTACGACCACAGGTGACGACAAGTTTTAAAATGTGGAATGTCCCAATGTTACAAGTAGAATGACAGTGTTAAGACAGTCCATCGCAGACATTTCTGACTCCAAAAGAACTGTTTTCAGACCCTAAAAGTCTGCTTTAAAATTAAATGCTATAAAAAGTTTGTTTTTTGCTCCTAGCTGAATTGAAAATATCTGTATTGTCAGATTAGGGCAAAAGTAATGTTCTATTTTATCATGAATGTTTCGGAGAAAATTAATTCATTTTGGCGTTTTTTTATAAGTATGTGATAACTCTGAGATTAATTTGTACTTCTTTAAAACTATTTAGGTTTTGTCCATTTCTTCACAAAATGTGCATCCATGTTAGCCTCATCGAAAAATAACGTTAGAAATGTGCTGCTTTTCGAGTTTAATAATGCTTTCAAAACAGTTATCGCAAGATCATTCCTGTGCGCTTAAGGGAATACGTAAGAAATTGCAAGAGATGAATTTCTCATTTCCGGAAAGGGGATTTTAGCTTCACAAATGAGCTAAAGGAGGATTGATCTAAAAATTCGATTCTGGAGTATTGTCAGCTATTAATTCCGAACATTCGAGATTATTTTCAGCTATAGTCTCCAGAAGTTCGGGAATTTTGTCATCTTTTGTTTCTGAAAATGCAGGAATATTGTCCGCTATTTCCTTCAAAAATCCCCCAACTTGCGCAGCAATTAAACGCTGCCCACGCAGCCATGTTGTGCAACTAAGAAACATTGGAAATGCATGACGGGTCGGAAATGGGGATCCCACGAGCTGTCTCCAGATGACCGGCAACACGCAGCGCACTCAATGGAGCAAACATCGCTCAGAAAGCTTGGTCGGGAAATGATGCTCCATCATCCACATTCTCCTGGCTTTACAATTTCTAGCTAAAAATTGTTTCGAGGACTGCAAAATCATATGAGGAGTGACAGAAGAACAACGGAAAGACTGAAGGAGGTGTGAATACCAGAAGTGATTGAGAAAGATATTGGATTCATGATGTTTTTCCAAACCTAAAACCGTGTCTCTAAGGTGAAGAATTTTACAAGCGTTGCATTACTGTGTTTGCTAACAGAAAATACGATCATTGAAAGCTTTAGAGACTCTATTCGAGAATGGATATTTTCATAACTTTGGCTGTTTCAATTCTAACTTAGCCCACGCAATCGGATTTCACTTTTGTCCCAAATCTGCTCCTTCGATAGTTCTAGGATCATCTCTGCACTATGAAGAGCTTAGACGTCCATGTCATCTGTTATAAAATAACAAACAAGTCACACATTTGAGCGCGTTTTTAATCCATTTGATTGATCAAGTCTACAAGATAGAGCTGTTAAACTTCTCATATACTAAATCATCGCAGGTAAGAATGGAACGTACACCTCGGTAGGAGAATGTCCTTACAGGGATGCCTGATACAGGGGCTGTATGTAAACGAAGTGTATGTACGTTTTGTGTTAACACACTTTATGTAAAAATCTGTAAGCCCCTCTTGAAATCTAAATGACTTTATTAACGAATTAACTAATTTAAATTAGTCTCTCAACACACTCCGAGTCTGATTATGTGACAATGTGAATTTATTTTTATCTAAAAGGAATGAGACAGCAAAAAAGTATTTTAAAACATTTAGTTCGAACGTTTCGAGCACTAGGCTCATTCTCAACAAGATCTGCAAAATACAAAGACACAACATAAGTACAGTTCACAGAGAAAAAGAAAAATTCATATATTGACAGGCTAAAGGAGAATAGCAAAATGGACAGCAATGAAATAGGAAGGCGGTGGTCAAGGTTTCTAACACTTACTACGCTGACGCCATTTAGAAACACGGACAAAAGTTAGGAGTTTACAATTTTTAGTTGATATGAGCTTTGCATGTCATTTAAAGGAGGTTTTAACTTATGTATATACAATGACTCTAATATTCGGAGGTCAAAACTTGCTGAGCATGAATCCAGTATTTTAAATTGATCACTGTAAATGACTCGATCATATGAGGCAATGCAGTGCTCCCTTAAGCTAGAATGAGACGGAGAACCTAATATCCGACAAGTACGATGACTCCGTCCAGCATGCTCAGCTATCCGTACATACAGTGCTCGCTGGGTTGAACCAACGTACTGAGATGCGCAATGCGCACAACGGAAATCATAGACGACGGAAGATCGCATGCTTTTAGGAAGTACATCTTTGAATCGAAAAAATGAACTAATTGTACGTTTATTAACCAATATAATGCGTAAGGAAACTTCAGGAAAATATTTAGAAATGAGATTAATGAGCTCTAGTTTTAATTTTTCTGACTGAGAACCGAAGTATGGAAAAACACAATAGACTTGAGAAGCAGTTTGATTAGAAGCAGGAGAAGGGTCATAAACATTCGATGGGAATTTACCAATTGATCGGGAGATTAAATCTGATGAAAACCCATTTGAAATGGAATAGGATTTCAGAAACATAAATTCATGATGAAGATCGTCAAAGTTGGAACATACTTTATAAGCGAGTGACACAAGTGTTGATAAGCTATTGATTTTAAATCGCTTTGAACAGAAACTAAAAAAACTTGAACCCAGACCAGTGAAAGTTTGCTTTCGATACACAGAAGTACAAATTTTGTTATTGGTGCGGTACACACAGACATCAAGAAAATTTAGACGGTTTTCGCGTTCAGATTCGAAGCAAAATTTAATATTAGGATGTTGAGCATTTAGGTAGTGGAGGAACAATTGCGTGTCAGATGCTTGTTTAAAAAGAAAAAAATTGTCGTCAACATAACGCTTGTAAAATATTGGACGGAAACTCGGTGGACAGTTTTCTAGCCAAATAGTTTCATAAAAACACATGAATATATTGGTAAATGTAGGACCAGTGGGTAAGCCCATTCCTAGACCTTCTATTTTTTTGTAGAGAGATCCGTTAAAAACAAAAAAAGTGTTGTACAAGGTGATTTCCAGCATTGATTTAAAATATTTTCTACTTAAACCAATGACTAAGGACAATTGACTAGAGAATAAAGCATCAATGCAAATTTCAATGGTTTCAGCTAGGGGGATATTGGTGAACAAATTCCAATTGGTGGGGCTTGCTTCCAATCCAGATATTATTGTAACCAAACCAGATAAGGAGAAAGCTGTAGTACTTTTGAATAAAAATAGAAAATGAGGAAATGCGCAATATTCCGTCTGATTCAACTAAATTCACTCCAATCCAAGAGTGTATCAAGAAGTACTCTTTGCAGATTGAAGATAAGGTGAACAATTTCCTCCGCAAACTAAAAAACTTGAATTTACTCAACGATGACCTCTACAAACAGCTCTTGTCCTCTGGTTCTGGCCCTGGCATTCTTTACGGTTTACCCAAGATTCATAAACCTAACTTCGCGGTATCTTTCCAGTTTCGGCCTATATTCGCAGCTAACAATTGCGTAACTTATCGATTAGACAAATATTTTGTCCCAATTCTTAATCCACTCTGTGTTAATGAATATACTGTATCCAATTCTTCTGAATTCGTTGAATGCATGACCTATCATGATAGTGCTAATTGTTGCTACATGGCCTCTTTCGATATTAAAAATTTGTTCACCAATATCCCCCTAGCTGAAACCATTGAAATTTGCCTTAATGCTTTATTCTCTAATCAAGAAAAAGAAAGAAAAGAAAGAAAAAACATTTATTTCCAATAAAGTACAAACATGAAACGTCTACACATTGGATTTTAAAACACCTTAACCTAAAAGCATCCTAAATTGAGAATGACACATTGGTATTGGGATACCCATGTAAAATGCTGAATCAAAAAATGATTGACAGAAAAGCACATCAAAAATGAGTTCCTTAGCTCTGCCTAATCTGATTTTGACAGTGCATTTGAATATAAGTTACTAAGAGAACACAATACTCGTAACGCTTAGTTGAAAAATTTTTTCGTTTGTGCGCATTTAAATTAAAATAAGAGCAAAAGTCGCGTTCAAATAACTTAAACACAGAGACCCTTAATTGCTATTCAGACATGGTTATCGTAATACCCATGTTTATTAAGTGTTGAGACAAATAATGATTTAGATCCTTAATTGCCATTCATACATGGTACAATCTTCCTTAGTCATAGGTTTAAGTAGAAAATATTTTAAATCACTGCTGGAAATCACCTTGTACAACTCGTTTTTTTTTAACGGATCTCTCTACAAACAAATAGAAGGTCTAGGAATGGGCTTACTCCTTGGCCCTACGTTTGCAAATATATTCATGTGTTTTTATGAAACTATTTGGCTAGAAAACTATCCACCGAGTTTCCGTCCAATTTTTTACAAGCGTTATGTTGACGACACTTTTGTTCTTTTTAAACAAGCATCTGACATGCAATTGTTCCTCCATTACCTAAATGCTCAACATCCTACTATTAAATTTAACCATGAATCTGAACGCGAAAACCGTCTAAATTTTCTTGATGTCTGTGTGTACCGCACAAATAAAAAATTTTATACTTCTGTGTATCGAAAGCAAACTTTCACTGGTCTGGGCTCAAGTTTTTTTAGTTTCTGTTCAAAGCGGTTTAAAATCAATAGCCTATCAACACTTGTGTCATGCGCTTATAAAGTATGTTCCAAATTTGACGATCTTCATCATGAATTTATGTTTCTGAAATACTATTTCATTTCAAATGGGGTTCCATCAAATTTAATCACTCGATCAATTGGTAAATTCCTATCGAATGTTTATGACCCTTCTCCTGCTTCTAATCAAGCTGCTTCTCAAGTCTATTGTGTTTTTCCATACTTCGGTTCTCAGTCAGAAAAATTAAAACTAGAACTCGCTAATCTCATTTCTAAAAATTTTCCCTAAAGTTTCCTTACGCGTTATATTGGTTAATAAACGTACAATTAGTTCATTTTTTCGATTCAAAGATGTGCTTCCTAAAAGCATGCGATCTTCCGTCGTCTATGATTTCCGTTGTGCGAATTGCGCATCTCAGTAAGTTGGTTCAACCCAGCGAGCACTGTATATACGGATAGCTGAGCATGCTGGACGGAGTCATCGTACTGGTCGGATATTAGGTTCTCCGTCTCATTCTAGCATAAGGGAGCGCTGCAATGCCTCATGTGATCAAGTCATTCACAGTGATCAATTTAAAATACTGGATTCATGCTCAGCAAGTTTTGACCTCCGAATATTAGAGTCATTGTATATACATAAGTTAAAACCTCTTTTAAATGCCATGCAAAGCTCATTATCAACTAAAAATTGTAAACCGCTAACTTTTGTACGTGTTTCTGAATAGCGTCAGCGTAGTAAGTGTTAGAAACGTTGACCACCGCCTTCCTACTTCATTGTTACCCATTTTGCTATTCTCCTTTAGCCTGTCAATATATGAATTTTTCTTTTTCTTTGTAAACTTAACTTATGTTGTGTCTTTGTATTTTGCAGATCTCGTTGAGAATGAGCCTAGTGCTCGAAACGTTCGAACTAAATTTTTTTAAAGTACTTCTTTGCTGTATCCTTTTAAAATTGCCACGCAAACGTGATGTACCTAAATATTTTTTTCTAGATTTATAAAACATGTAAAATTCCTAAACTAACTTGAACTTTGTAACCTAAATGTTATCCCTATTCTTCGAATGAGTGAGCCTATGCTAAAATTTCTACTGACTCTGCATCACTAATCGATAACTTATTTTGTTATGTTTACAGCAATTTCAATTGAATTTGGATGATAATATTTCAAACATTTCTAATAAAAAATTTATAAATTTATTAATTTATTTGGTAAAATAAAGCATGAAATCACATTTTAAACAGTAAAGACTTCATAAAGCCATCGTTTACCTGGCGAATCTCTTAAACAAAGCATTTAATATATATTGTCCAACCATAAGCCATACTGGCGCACAAAAAGACAAACAAAATCTCTGACTTATAGAGAAGATTATTTCTTATTCGAACGGACTACAGACATATCGGATTTCAAATCGTAAAGGAAAAAGTACTTTTGGAACATATCGAACATTATGAAAAAACGGTACTAGCCAAATGATAGCTTCTAAAATGGGATACTCAGCTAAAAAATTCACTCAGCTCGAAAATAATTCAGAAAGGATCAAGAATCTTTTGAACTCTGTCAACAGACCGAAAAAAATCCCCAAAACACAATTAGAACTATTTTGCAAGTTATCGTTTTGTATCGTAATCTAAAATACATTGAAGAAATGTTCAATGTAGATGTACTATAGGTAGGGAATCAATAAAAAGTAAACATAAATCCTGTTAATTACTCACTCTACTTAAAAAACGTGAGAGCAAATCATTCTTTTTTATCCTGCTCCGAATATTGCTTCAAATATTTCCAACTGCATTAACTTGAAAAAATAAACCAAGGGAAAAAATATATTTCATGTTGAAGTAATTAAATAAGTTGCTCCCATTATCGCTCCTATTCGTGCTGGCATCACATACTCTCTCTTCAAACATCTAATTTTCCTAATACTTAAAAAGTTGCAGGAGTAACTCCTATTTGTAAGATCTGTAAGAACTATGACAAAACTCGCATAAATGACTGTTGGACAATTTCTACACCGTTAATCTTTAGTTAGTTCATAATAATCGCCTTAAAATAGAAAATATCAAAATTAAACATATCAACGCTCGTAGCCTCAATAGCNACAAACAAATAGAAGACCTAGGAATGGGCTTACCCCTTGGTCCTACATTTGCCAATATATTCATGTGTTTTTATGAAACTATTTGGCTAGAAAACTGTCCACCGAGTTTCCGTCCAATTTCTTACAAGCGTTAAGTTGACGACACTTTTGTTCTTTTTAAACAAGCATCTGAAATGCAATTGTTCCTCCATCACCTAAATGCTTAACATCCTAATATTAAATTTGCCTTTGAATCTGAACTCGAAAAACGTCCAAATTTTCTTGATGTCTGTGTGTACCGCACCAATTACAAATTTTGCACTTCTGTGTATCGAAAACAAACTTTCACTGGTCTGGGCTCAAGTTTTTTTAGTTTCTGTTCAAAGCGGTTTAAAATCAATAGCTTATCAACACTTGTGTCACGCGCTTATAAAGTATGTTCCAACTTTGACGATCTTCATAATGAATTTATGTTTCTGAAATCCCATTTCATTTCAAATGGGTTTCCATCAAATTTAATCTCCCGATCAATTGGTAAATTCCTATCGAATGTTTATGACCCTTCTCCTGCTTCTAAACAAACTGCTTCTCAAGTCTATTGTGTTTTTCCATACTTCGGTTATCAGTCAGAAAAACTAAAACTAGAACTCACTAATCTCATTTCTAAATATTTTCCTAAAATTTCCTTACGCACTATATTGGTTAATAAACGTACAATTAGCTCATTTTTTCGATTCAAAGATGTACTTCCTAAAAGCATGTGATCTTCCGTCGTCTATGATTTCCGTTGTGCGCATTGCGCATCTCAGTACGTTGGTTCAACCCAGCGAGCACTGTATGTACGGATAGCTGAGCATGCTGGACGGAGTCATCGTACTGGTCTGATATTAGGTTCTCCGTCTCATTCTAGCATAAGGGAGCACTGCAATGCCTCATGTGATCAATTAAAATACTAACAGTGATCAATTTAAAATACTGGATTCATGTTCAGCAAGTTTTGACCTCCGAATATTAGAGTCATTGTATATACATAAGTTAAAACCACCGTTAAATGACATGCAGAGCTTACATCAACTAAAAATTGTAAACCGCTAACTTTTGTCCGTGCTTCTGAAAAGCGTCAGCGTAGTAAGTGTTAGAAACCTTGACCACCGCCTTCCTATTTCATTGCTGTTCATTTTGCTATTCTCCTTTAGCCTGTCAATATATGAATTTTTCTTTGTGTTTGTGAACTGTACTTATGTTGTGTCTTTGTATTTTGCAGATCTCGTTGAGAATGAGCCTAGCGCTCGAAACGTTCGAACTAAATGTTTTTAAAATACTTCTTTGCTGTATCATTCCTTTTGAAGTTGCTACGCAAACGTGATATACCTAAAAACATAAGGAGCCTCAATGGAGAAAAAGAAGAAAAGTGAAAAAAATATAGGATTGGATATGATTATAAGTTAGTTTAAGCCTCCTTAACCGCTAAAAAAAGCGTGTTTAGAGGAGAGGAAGGGGAAAGGCACCATTTAGTGAGGAGATAAGGGAATGCAATGTGTGAAATCATGGGGGAAACAAGATATGAGGGGAAAAAAGGAAACACGAGATTGAAAGTAAAAAGCATAGAAGTGTGAAATACAAGGCTTGACGCAAAACCTAAGTTCATGCACTCAATCCATTTCCCACAATTTCTCTCTAACCGTTAACGTTGTCTAATATATTTACATTTCCTAATCCTAATCTGATCCAAACTAATGAAAACTTTGAAGGAATAAGTCTAAAAAATGCATATATCAATTTAATGAGACTCCTAATAATTGAGTCAGGAAAATCGGTCAATAATCTGGACAACATCTTAAATTTTATTCTGACATGTATGTATTCCTTAGAGGGGGACCAGACTCATCTCACCTCTGCTAAGAAGCCCAAGGTCTCTCCTAATTGCTCATCAGGAGTTGTCTCGCAATTGGAAGNAATGGGAAATATTCCTGTCAGTGGTGTCTACTCATCTCCAGTCAGTTTATTTTTTTATTTGAACTATTGCTCTCATAGTCGACATATGTCGAGATAAGGTCTTTGCTGAACATTTGTTAATCTATTTGGGATGGGATACATTAGGAATTTTGGTTACTTATTTTGCAATAATGCGTTGGTTGCTCCTTTTTGTATCAAGAATTTTATATATTAACTAACTTGGAACTTTTTAGAACCTGTGTTATTGCGTGTATTATTGACTCAAACTACTTATTATGGGCCAATTACTTACGTTTGAATAACATTTATTATGTAAAAATTAGGTAGTAATATTTTGCTGTTGAAGGTGGTAAAAAATAGTGAAAAAGTATGAAAATTTGGAAAGGAAATATCAGTAGACATCCTGTTATAGATGTATATTTTTCTTTTCATCTGTACTGTAGTATTGTTTTCTATGATCTATATTCATTAGTATCCCCGAATTGATAGCTCATAATGGGTGAGTTTTGTTAGTTATTCTATTAGTATGAAGGAAATATTGCTCATGCCGATATCTGCACTGTAGCATCATTTAATTTCACAAATTTGAGTTCTGCACATTCAACCCATATCTGCCCAAATTTTGTTAAAACATTTTTTATGATGATTATGGTCATTTGGTTATATTGATCATGTCTATAAAAAATTTTATTAAAAAAATAAACCATGTATTTAAATTTCGACACTAATATATATAGTAGGTTGGGCTCTTATAGGGCACAATAATACAAAATTTTAAAGAACTTATATTTCATTTCCTTAAAATGTACAATCTTTTTTTAATTTCAGTATTTATAGCCTAAATATAGAAAACAAAATTAACGTAAACAAACACAAGCTACAGAATCCAGTGCAGACACCTGGTAAAACTAGTTTTGCATATGATAAGGCATGAAGCACCAAACACATGATACAACTTTACATTTATACCAACCCTGGGAAGGACGCGATTTGCAATTTTCAAATGCACATTTACAAGCTTGTTTCTTTAGAGGAACAATATAATGTTCAAAGTTGTCATATCGAACATATGATATCACTTTGATAGAAGATCTAGGTCTACCACATGCCGCTCTTTGCTGTGACTGTCAAATGTTGGTACGTGCAATCAAACGTTTGAATTCCAAGAAGAACATACCTGGTTCTTCTCCTTTGTGCAAAACCCAACAATTTTGTGTAGTGGCATCTAGCATCCAAGTGAATATTGCCCACCACTACTTTTTCAGTCTAATTGATGCTCTATATTTATTTATGTTCTGATTCATGCGGTCGGTGAAACCAATAAAATAATAGTACCGATTCATTATTTATGGCTGCTCTATGGAAATAGCTCTCATATCCCTTGCTGACCACTTTGACACTTTCTCAATTGGGAAGGTTGCATCAATATTTGCAGCTGTAGTAACAATTGCATTATCTAACCAGCGCACAACTTGCTATCTTATTTCTCGAGTCGGAAGCTCTTGGTTCCTTTTTCTTTTATTTTTCACATTTCAGAGTGCAGGTTTTTGGCAGTCTGTTGTTTCGGATTGTACCCATATTTCAATGAACTAAGTTTAGAGATAAGAGGGAGACTGGTGAAATAATTTTCAACGTAAAATTTAAATAGCTATTTTCCTATCATTTTTGGCAAATTATTTATGAAATTCAACAACATGTTTTCTCTCTTTCCATGACAATTCTCTAATTCTTCTGATGACCCAAATGAAGATCCTTGATATATTTCAAATGAGCACACATACCCTAGTCTTGAATTAAGATACCAAGCCTTGAATCCAAACCGTATATGTTAATTTTGTATCTGAAATTTTGTATCTGTTAATTTTGTATCTGAAATTTTGTATCTGTTTATTTGGTATACAAGTCTGCCGAAACTTTCAATAATGGATTCGTCTAAATTCAGGCATTAATTCATAGGGTATGCATCAGAAAATTTTTTGTTCAAATGATAAATCGGCAGTCACAATTTAGCCAGCTTGTCATTTTTGTTCAATTTTTGGTTATCAGAGAAATGAATGTCCCTTAGAATTTCCTCAAACCTAAATTGTGACATACTATCTGTGACCAGTGCTACATGCAAATCTCTTTCCTCAGACCAATTATGTCTGTGACTGGGCAACTGGTGGTATCCAGACAAAATATGAATCCCAAGTACTGTCCTCAAATTGTGTAAAGAGATGTCAAATTGCTTACCCTTCTGACATGCATACAATTTCATCTGATCACATATTAGTTCACAAATGCCATCAGAAAAGAAAAATTCAAATTTTTTATCAACTGTTTTCTTTTTCAAATTTTCTGTTGGAGTTGTATTACTCTGGTCTTTCAACATCAATGGAAATTGTGAACTAATTTTCTTACTCCAGCTGTGTGTGAAACTTTTTTTTTGACTTGTACGCTTCTTTTTTGTGGCAGCTGTATAGTTCCTCTGGGTCCTCATTTTCACCTTCATTGGCAAACACAACAGTAGCAGGAGCCTGCAACAGTCATGAAATGAGGTTGTCAATGTCCCCACCTGCATCTTCATCTGCAGAATCTTCATCAGAATCCTCATTGGCTGGTGGAGGTTCAATGAAGATTCCAGCTTGATTTTCTTCACATTCCTCTAACATTTCCAACATCCTGTCCACGGTCAATGATCTTAATAAAAACATTACACATTAGTGAGTAAGAACGTTTTTTGCCATTTTAAACTAAAATTAACATTGTATACAAATGTAAAATTGTTAACCACACAAATAAACCAATAAATGAATTTTGAAACAGTTGTCACATCTGCTCAACATACTATATAGAGTAGGCCAGGGCAAAATTCATGGAAGTATATATATTAAAAAATAAATTTATTTCAACATAGATGTTCACAACATAAATATAAGCCATTATGGATATTGTGTTAAAATATCAGGAAGCTACCTCAAAATTTTGCTTATGTGATAAATACCTCTATTCAGCTGAACCCTGCTAGCAAGAGTGCCTCAGACTAAATGGCACAGCAAAACCATGTATTGCACTCACTACCGTCATTAAATGTTCAAACGTGTCCACGCATGTAATACCAACGCCGTGGTGTAGTAACTTGCTCTCAATTACGCTTGTATTGAATTCTATTCACATTTTAAATTTACCTACCATCTATAGTTGCGTGGGCTGATATGGGTTAATGACTTTCTAAAGTACTACATTAAGCTGTGCTTTAGGTGCAAATGGTGCAGCTGCAGCTAGTGTTCAAGACTCATCCATACTGATTCTTGGTATACATGTTTTCATAATTCAAATTGAACTGATTCAGTTTGGTGGATATAAATACAATAAAACATTTCTTTTTGCAAGTTGGCTCTTCAGACAAGCTAGTTGGACTTTTGAATGTACAAATTAAGTAGAAAGAGCTGTCAACAAAATTCCTTGCTTAAATTTAAACCTGCGAGTGAGTTACTGGACTTTAATTTTAATAGCCCATTTTCGCTGTAAGTGTTTCTAGTTATCTAATTGAGTCTGATAAAACTTGTTCTTCATGGAAAATTGCATCACCTCTAATTGTATTTTAAATGAATCTAATACATTAATCCATTGAAACATAGATCATGTTGATAAGCTAAAGATTAAGTTCATGGAACTTTTGTTTTTAGAAGTGGTAGGAGATTCCTCTAAGTTCTTATGGGACTAGTTTTTCTCTTCTGAGGTAATTATTTTTCAATATTTAAATTTTAATTCTTCCTTAGCTTTGTTAGATTGTATTGAGCTCTTTTTAGTATTTTAGAAAACTCTTGAACAAATTGAGTGTTGTCATTTAGGGTCTACATTTTTTGACGTTTCATGTGCTTACGGCTATTAAAGATTTCATTGCAGGGGGAAACTAAATTTGTATTTAAAAAAGTATTGCTATGTACTGTTTCACATGAATTTTTTATCTTCAGGGACATGAAATCGGTATGCAACCCAAACAAGCTGCTGACCACTCACTGCTATTGGACAATGATCCACCTACACTGGCTCCTATCCCTCCATCCCAACCAATTTTTGAAATAGGGATTGCAATTTCATCATCTGATCAGGATCCTCCAACACTTAATATGACCAGTGGTTTAAGTCTTCAACCAGCCACCAAAAGAGCCTATTCAAGTCCACTTTCAGCCACCAAAAGAGCCTATTTAAGTCCTCTATCAGCAACTAAAAGAGCCTATTCAAGTTCTCTATCAGCCATCAAAAGAACCTATTCGAGTCCTCTATCAGCCGCCAAAAGAGTCCGTTTGAGTTTTCAATCTGGTTCTGAGAGAGACCATTCAAGTCTTCAACCAGCTTCTGTGAGAGCCTGTTCAAGTCCTCAAACAGCCACCAAGAATTCCCGTCTGTTACAGCTCCCAAGCAGGCTTTTTCAAGTCCCCAATCATCCAGCAAGCAAGCCTGTTTGATTCCTAAATCAGCCACCGCTTCAACTCATCGCTCATCTGCAAAAAAAGACTTGCCAACTTTCCAATCATTCACTGAAGTAGCTAGTTTAACTCATTCTCGAGCTAAGATTCCTCAATGTGCAACTGAAATTCTCTTATCAATTTGTCAGCCAGAAACTTCAGTTCAGCAAATTCAGCACTCAAGTTCAAGTCTGTCTTGTCCGCAAAAACTATTTCCTTGTCCCATCAGAGTGGAAAGTGTGGCAAACTCGAAGGAACGCAAGAAAAGGCGCTTCTCTTCAAGCGTTTCAACATTGACACGCAGCTTGTTCAATTGTACCTAGAGCTGGGACCATACCTGAGTGAATTCATTAAAATGAAACTGAAAGGCAAAATGAGGTACACACTCCATCAAAAATGGGTGGCTTTCAATATCCTTGTGAGCTGCAG
>JACJUY010002147.1:76833-133156 GCA_014220935.1 Platorchestia sp. MABIK
ATCATGGTAAGGAATTTTTTGTCTAAAATGAACGCTAATTTTTCAAGCGAGAGAAAGTATTTGTAAAATTGAATTCCAAATACAGGTAGACAAAAATCAAGACCGAAGGCAAGTAAAAATCTGAGACAGTTGCTGAGGGGTATCGAACTGAAATTATGGACAACAACGTTTGGATCACAGGGCCTAAGGTGATTTTGTATATCTAAGTATACAAAAGTGTGTATCGAAAGCAAACTTTCACAGGTCTGGGCTCAAGTTTTTTTAGTTTCTGTTCAAAACGGTTTAAAATCAATAGCTTATCAACACTTGTGTCACGCGCTTATAAAGTATGTTCCAACTTTGACTATCTTCATAATGAATTTATGTTTCTGAAATCCCATTTCATTTCAAATGGGTTTTAATCAAATTTAATCTCCCGATCAATTATTGGTAAATTCCTATTGGATGTTTAGGACATTTCTCCTGCTTCTACACCTTTTTCGATTCAAGTTAAAATATCTGACATTCAAGTTAAAATATCTGACTTTCAAGTTAAAATATCTGACTTTCAAATTAAAATATCTGACTTTCAAGTTGAAATATCAGACATTCAAGTTAAAATATCTGATTTTCAAGTTTAAAAATCTGACTTTTAAGTTAAAATATCTGACATTCAAGTTAAAATATCTGACATACAATTTAAAATTTAAAATGGATTACTTCAATAGAACTACATATTACTGTATTTTCCTACCTATATTTGCAGATTTTTTGCATGTACATAATCATGAATCATAAAAAATTTGCAGTAGAATGGATTGTAATTATGATACCAACTACTGAATGTAGCGTATAAAAGAGCTCGAATTTTCTTTGCTGAATTATTTTCATTCTAACGCCCATCATGACAATGGAAAAACTCGAAGAAAGCAACCTTCTCAGTGATTCGGAATTTGAAGATCAACATACAACACGAGGAGTGAAGAGAGGAACAAAGAGTGGAAGATTTAAAAAACACACGAAAAACAAATGGTTTTGTCTGCAGCGGAAGATATCGACGGAGACTGGAGGAAAGTGGCCAACAATCATGGCGTACCAATAGCAACTGCGTATGGTTGGATTCGAAAAATTGATAATGAAGTTAACAAACACGGAGGTGCAAGAAATACGAAGGTTGCACCCATACATGTGCAGAAAATGATTAGTTATCTTGAAGAAGATCCTCTTATTACTTTAGTAACAATCAAAAATAAATTATTGCAAGAGACAGGAGTATCAATAGCTACAAACACAGTGCATAGGTATCTTGACTGTCAACTTTATTCTGTGAAAAAAGCAAGATCGGAGCCATCAGAGATGAATTCCGAAAGTAACAAAAGAAAACGATCAGATTACTTGTCAAAAGCGATAGATTTTATTAAGAACGGCAAAACGTTAGTGTATATCGATGAAACAAATTGCAATCTGTTCTTAAGAAGAAGTTGTGGAAGGTCCAAGAAGGAAACTCGTTGCAGTGTAAAATCTCCAACTTCGAAAGGCAAGAACGTCCACATCATAGCAGGGATCTCACAGACAGGATTAACGTACTGGGAAAGAAGAAGAGGAAGTTATAAGAAAGATGACTGCTGCGAATGGGTCAGAAGATTACTACGAACAGTGTCAGAGGCAGTGGAAAATGTAGTAGTAGTTTGTGACAACGCTCCAATCCATGTTAATTTAGAAATGGTTGTGCAAGAGCAGGAATTTCAGGGAGCCGCACTTCTAAGACTTGCTCCTTACAGTGCTCCTCTTGATCCTATCGAGGAGTTTTGGAGCGTTGTTAAGGACACCATTTCCGAGCATTTCCAGTCAAAAATTAGATTGTCCCGATTTTTTGTTTTATGGCTTTAAAAGAGTTTGAGATATGTCCCCGACTGTCAGATTGTCTGTAGAAATATCAGGAACGTATCCCAGAGCTAGCGCCTCCCAGAAGGGGGGAGAGCATCCCCCTTACGGACCTTTTTTTTCATTTTTGAACCTAGAGCAATGAAATTTTGTTTACTGATAGGAAATGCAATTGCGAATCATTTATCTGTCGTGACAAAATGCGATTTTCTTGAAAAGAAAATAGGAAATCAAAGAAAACGACATTTTTGGGGGGGGGGCATTCTAAATGCTTCTTCCCTGACAGTTTTTGAGCTACAGTAATGATTTTGGTATTATTGGATGCAGAATAACGTGGACATATCAAAAAATTAAATGTTTTTCCTCAAATTTCCAATTTCAACTTTTTTATATTCCATCATTCATATTCCTCAAGGTGAGCATCCCCCATCCGAACCTTTTTTTTATTATTGAATTTAGAGCAATGAAATTTGGTAAAATATTAGGAAATGCAATTTAGAATCATTTACCTTCTATAAAAAAATGCGATTTTCTTGAAAAGAAAATGAGAAATCATCCAAAACGACATTTTTGGGGGGTTTTCTAAATGCTTCTTCTCTGACAGTTTTTGAGCTACAGTAATGATTTTTGTACCATTGGATGCAGAATAACGTAAAAATTCCAAAAAACTAAATGCTTTTCCTCAAATTTTGAATTTCAAATAAAAAAAATAAAAAAATTAGCAAGCAATTTTATTTTTCGAAAAAATTCAAATTTATGACGTCATAACTTTGGAACAAAAATGAATTTCGAACAACTGTTTACATTTTTGGAAAGCCCTTGTTTTTCCGCATTCAATGATACCAAAATCATTACTGTAGCTTAAAAACTGTAGGAGACAAAACATTTTTAATCCAAATAATATCTTTATGAAACATGTCAGTTTTCAAGATGTTTTTCATAATAACTTCGAAGTTTACAGAGCTAGAGCAATGCGGTTTGTTGCATTTGAAAGTGAAATGTGCGCTCTAAAAATTTGTTAGGAAAATTTTTTCAAAAATTGTATGTTAAACTTTCCGTCGACTTTTTCACCCTAAAATTATAACTTTTACCCTACCTCTTTGAAAAAAATTTATAAAAATTCGGAATGAAATAAATCGGAAAAGTGATCTATCAACTCTTTAGAGCACACATTTTACTTTCAAATGCAACAATTCGCATTGCTCTAGTTTTGTAAATTTCGGAGTTATTATGAAAAATATACATATATATATATTTTTTTTTTTATTATAAGGAATAATTAATTTTCTATCACCCAAATGAAAAAACTTCTTAAATAAAAGTTGTTACGATTGTGAAGATCTAGTTGTCTGCAAATTTTCATAGACGTACGTCCAATAGAAAAAAATTCCAGTTTTTGGAAATGGTTGCCTTAAGTCAGAGGCAAAGAAACTGCTCAACACAACACGTGAAGATATTTTGAGACCTCCTCCTCCAGGCATGACCCAGACTGAACATTGGCTGCAACATTTGGAAGGAATAATAGATCAATCTATGGGGAAAATCACTCCCACTTTGTGTATGAAAACGTGTAACCATGTGCAAAAACACTATCTAGCCGTTTTGTTAATGCAAGATCTGAACATGGGTGACATTCCAACTGCATGAAATTATACATATGTAGTTCTTAATAAATATATCGCATTCTTATTCAAAATCTATTAGATTTTTTCATTTAAGGATTTATCAAAGAAATTATATTCATTCTTCTGTAGAGCATTTAAAACTTATTATTGTATTAAAAGAAAAAGAAAAGGAAAAAAAGGAAAACGATAAAGGAAAACGAAATATTGTAATAAGGAGCATTACAAACTTATTATTATTGTATTAAACTATGTACATGTGTACTCGCCTTGTGTTTTTATATCCATGGAAGCAGTTACGCATGTGAATGCAAACCACTCCTGAATTATGATTTTTTTAGTCAACGTAATTTAATGAGCAATTAAATATTTTAAAGCTCAAATTTTTAAACCGTTTAATAAAATATCTTATGCTGAATTTAAAATTTGTAACTTAGATGTCAGTTATTTCAACTTGAATGTCAGTTATTTCAACTTGAATGTCAGATATTTTAACTTGAACGTCAGATATCTTAACTTGAATGTCAATTATTTCAACGTGAATGTCAGATATTTTAACTTGAACGTCAGATATTTTAACTTGAATGTCAAATATTTCAAAAAGCGTTTCTGAAAAGCGTCGGCGTAGTAAGTGTTGGAAACCTTGACCACCGCCTTCCTATTTCATTGCTGTTCATTTTGCTATTCTCCTTTAGCCTGTCAATACATGAATTTTTCTTTATCTTTGTGAACTGTACTTATGTTGTGTCTTTGTATTTTGCAAATCTCGTTGAGAATGAGCCTAGTGTTCGAAACGTTCGAACTAAATGTTTTTAAAATACTTCTTTGCTGTATCATTCTTCTTACATTTTTACATTTAGTATTGTGCTCTAGTTTATCATCTCCATTTCTTTGTATACTTTTCAATGCTGCTTCCCATTCAGCTTAATTTTTTACAGCTGACCCCTTTTTCTAGTTGCTCTCTCCTGCATCTCAATTCATCATATTAGCTTTACTTTCCATTTTCTCTACGAATTAAATCTGTACTCATGAATGCAACTGAAATGCTTGCTTATGAAGCCAAAGACTTCATTGAAAAAATTGTTAACTTGAGTTCACATTTTTTTCTTTCTTGTCTTTCAGGTGCCAGAAGAAAGTGAAGTAGTTCCACCTATCATTGAGGTGTCTGAAGAGGAACAAAAGGCTGCCGTGGTGTTCAACGGAGCCACCGAGATAGGAGAACTTTTTGTCTCTGTAGAAGTGGAAGATGACGCCACTTATTTCTCTGGTTAACCTTGCCATGAAAACAGAGGTCTACCACCAGCAACTGAAAAAAACATCTTTGGCTGACTGCAGTACATGTTCTTCCATTCTTAGCGTAAAAAAATTCAGTTTTCACTTGTTTGTTTCATTTAAAGAGTATATTCAGTCTGATGATCCGCCCAAGGGACTGAAATATTGCGGTGAGTCTTTTGGACACACTATCATTTGTTATGAGAGAGTTTTCCTTTATCTTTTCTGTAAAATTAGTCACTTACCAGGCTTACGCAAATCTGTGTGTAAAGTAATCCATAATAACTGTCCTAAACCTCGCACTTGCTGTTCTCAAATAACAATGTACCTGTAAAGTTTTTTGTCAGATGTAGAACACTGCAGTCAATTAAGGCGTACAACACATCTCTTCGGACTACCTGTTCCAAAGAGAAACTCAACAAAATGATGCATAAATGATTCATTTCACTTTGCTATGATTCACTTCACAGTGATTCACTTCTGATAATGAACAACCATTAGTGTTCAACTTGTGATAGCCTAGAACTTCCTTATTTAATAATAAAAATATTAATAATTATGATAATAATATTAATTATACTGGTCATTCTAAAGTTTATCTTTGTAATCCATTAAGCTAAATTTCTTCATTTTTGAATTTTAAATATTCATTTTATTTTAATTTTATAGTTCTTTACTAACTGGCATGCAGAGTGTCCTGATGTTTGAATACAGCGCTGCTGCACTAGGAGTGGTGCAGTTTATTATTTATTCGTCTTCTGTCGTCTGTGATTGCTCAAGTCCTTTGCTAGATTTGAATAATTAGTTTTATGTGGTTTCTTTTGTGTAAATTTTGGAATTTATAACCAGAAAATGTTGAAACGCGCCTAGAGCGGTGGTGTACCAAATATTTTGATAGGAAAATAGTTTGTTTCATTCATTATCGCTAAAATGTGACGTGATATTTATTTAATGTATTTTTAAGTGAGGAAAATATTTTTTCAGGGACTAATTGTAGCTCGTATTTTGCTCCCCATTCTTAAAGAACTAGTTATGTCAAGTCCCAAGGTGAGAGTTTGGTAGGGCACTTTTTTTGATGAAATTTCAGAGCTTTATTTTCTTCTGTTAAGAACTCTCTTTTCTTTTTATTCACTGCTGTTCCGTTTCTCATCACCTATGATTTTCTTCTTCAGCATTAATTTCGTGATTATCTTGCTCTTCAATTTGATGTTTCTATGTACAGGGTATCTTCCCCTCAGGGGGATACAACTATTGTATCTGTGGGAATTAGCGCTCCCAGGGGGATTATGTGAGGGCCCAAGCTAAAGGCTAGGGTAGGCTCTCTTTTTGTTGAAATAGAATAGGTTTTTGTTTTCTTACGACCCCTCTTTTTTCGGTTCACTGCTGTCCTGTTTTTCAGCACCTACAACTTTTTCTTCTTCAACTTTTTCAACTTCTTGTTTCATGAACTTCTTTCTTTGCTTACTGTTTCTATGCATCTTGTGCATAGATTCCGCATTAACTCAGCTCCATACTAAATGGTGCCTTCATCCTTACTCTCATCGATACGCTTTTTTTGTAGAGCTTAGGGAGGCTTAAACTAACTTATAATCTAATCTTATCAAGAGAAATATATAGCATGTTTTATTTCAAATAAATATTTGCGTACAGAATTTGATTTTATCCTCACAATCCGGTGCTCGATCGTCAGCCTCATCCGCATGAAGAAGGTAGTAAAACGTCTTGTATTATTGAACAAAGTAAATTTTACTACTGTTTGGATAAAGCTTTCAATTTATGAGACTACAGGTAGGATAAAATTGAAGATCGATAACCTTTTCGTTCTGGTAGATTTGCACGTAGCCGGACTGAATACAATTTTTCAAAAATCCAAATCCGTACCTGCGGAAGCACACAGGCAGTCGGTCCTGTTGTTGTTCGTACATCTGGTAGGGCAGAGTACGCTGCGTAGTAGTACGCTGCCGCCGCCGTTGACGCAATGGGGTGTAGGTGACGTCATCCGGCTTGTTTGAAATGAAGCTTTCTATTGGCTAGTCGAATTAGCGAATGTGCGCGGCTGTCCCCGTAGAAGTGACTTTACCTCCTTTAGTCTACCATGACCCCAAGCCCGCTCTAGACAAACGTACGCACGCACGCCAACCAATCAGCTTCTAGCAGCCATGACTCGCAGCTGACGTCATTATTGCCAAGGCTTTCAATTGGCTGCGGATCCAGCCCTACTGCGATACTCGTTTGGATTGAAGGTCTAATTTTCATGCAAAAGTTATAAACGTTTCTGGTCGTAGTAAGGATAGTGAAAGCCAAAATAGTGAACTGCGGTTATATTGACAACACTTTTTATCATTATCTCATTCATAACACATACACGTAAATGCGCATTCATGTACATATCTGCAATTCATATTTCGAGAGTCACCCGCAATTAGGTTGAATTCATGTCCAGAATGTGTTAAAATAATCAAAAAGTGCAATGAGCTCAGCCGTGCCTTTTTTTGAACTTTTCTTCGGAATCGAACAGTAAAGTGTTGTAGGAACGCTCTCGAAGACGATTAGGCATGGGTTTACAAGGTCGCATCTAACAACATATTACATACGTTTTTTGCAACTTACAGACTTTTGTCTAGGTGGACGTTAATTTTTCAGGAACATAAAACATATTGTGCATTTCAATGCTTTCTATTTGAGCAACGAAATACTCCGTCTCTCCAAGTTTTCGTCTCAATTTGCTATGAACATCAGCAGGGGAAGGAGATGTATTTTAGAAAATTTTTATGCAAAAAATTGCGCGTTTCTTATATATGGAGCAATTTTTTGCAAATGATTTAGAACATGAATTTCGGAAAAGGCATGGCGGTGGCATAAATTTTCATGCTATTACTTTTATTGAAACAATTAATTATGAACTAAAACGCATCAGGCTAACAACCAAAGACAACTTGTACTAAGTTACATCCATGCGCCAACATACTAAGCAGCAAAATTGTTTTCCATCTGAAAACTAATGATGTTCCGCAAAAATTGATCAGGAGTGTCCTAGCAACACTGCATTTGAAGGAAATATAGCACCCAAAAATTTACATGCAAGTTTTTCATGATACAAGAAGTTGTCCAGGTGCATACCACCTGAGTTTTGCTCTACACGTGTTACTGAAAATTTTGAAGGAGTTAATTAACCCATCGCGACTGTCTTGCAAGTAAATTAACCCGTCAGTAACGTCGTCGCGTCGCTTGCAAAGTTATTTGAAGCTTCCACAACTTGCCACGAGTCAAATGTATTCAATGGAATCATGAAATAAACGCGCAGGTCAGTGGGATCTTTTCCAGAAAAATCCCGCCACTAATGCAACACATAAGTTCACCCACTTCTAACTTTCGAAATATTGCACCTGTCAACTTCAAATTACTCTCAAAAGAAAGATTAAAACATTAAACGATTAACGCGAAAGAATGTTTCAATACTTCTTTTGATAGTAATTTTAAGTCGATATGTGCATTATTTCGAACGTTAAAAGGGGGTGAACTAATGTGTGGGATTAGTGGCGGGGTTAATCTGGAAAAGATCCGGTCAGTAGAACATCGATGGGATCATGTGTTGCGTTGGCGGAAATAAAAATGCAATAATTGGATACATGAATAAATGCGTAACTCCCTTTCAAGCCTGTTTCAGAAATGCTACGTGGAAGATGAATTCACAGTTCACAGCCTTGCAGACGATTTACCTACAGCGATTTTTCAACATAAGAATAGTGTGAACAGTATTACTAAATTCTCAATGGAATTGGAAACCAATAGATGTATCTCTCATCTAATAGTTCTCCTAACTGAAGGCAGGCTGACGTTCAAGGTGTACAATAAACCCACACTATGTAAGCTACTTAGATTCTTTCACATGCCAGCCTTTACTCTAAAAACAAAAGCATACTCAATTATTATATAAGTTAGTTTAAGCCTTCCTAACCCTAACAAAGGTGTTCCAAAGAGAGGAATGAATATGGACATGTACACAGAAGTCTATGCACAATGTATGCTCTCATTCGGGCCTTCTTTGAACGGTGACACGAATGCTGCTGTGCCTAAGAATGTGTATGTGATGACTTTTCAGAAGTCTTTTGAGCTTTCTGCTGCTATCACTCACCCTACTCTGTCCAATTCTGGCTTGTAACTGGAAAAATCTTTCTTGCTACAATTCACAGACACTTCAATGAGGTTTGAACTCAGTGGTTATTTCAACACGATCAGCCTGTGTTGTTACCCTCCATGATGCTGAAGAGCAGTGTTAGCTGGTCACTGGTGGCACACCTAATTGCACAAGTGGCAGGCCTCGACGCCCCAAGAGTGGCAAGCCTCGACGCCCCAGGAGTGGCAGGCCTCGACGCCCCAGGAGTGGCAGGCCTCGATGCTCCAGGAGTGGCAGGCCTCGATGCTTCAGGAGTGGCAGGCCTCTCAGCATCAGGAGCAGGAAATTCAACACTAGCAGCTGATGGAGAAATACAGGAAGAAATTAAGAACAGTGATATATCATCTTGAATAAAATTGAAGCATACTACCCAATGAGTAGCACTTCCAGCAACCTTAATTTTTCCTGTGTTTAAGGCTCCACCACCATGACATGATTTCACAGAGCAAGTAAAAGGGAATGAGTAATATACTCATTTGGGCTAAGTACCATTCAATATAAATCCCCAGGAATGTAAGAGTCATTAGGCTCCAAATAAATAATCCATATAATCTGGCAATGCTTGTAAATTATCCATACGCAATGTATGGCTCAGGGTATGTTGGCCCCTCACTCATGAGTACCCACACCATTTTGAAAACACAAGCCTTTGAGATATCAGAAAAAGTAATTTATACCCCTTTCAGATGCAAATTAATCATTTAAAATAATCTAATAATTAAACTAAGTCCTCCTATTACCCAGCTTCTATCCTTTGTATCTTGTGAACCGTTGCACAGATCCTTATGAAATTTTCATAGCTGACACACAAAAATATAAAAAATCTAATCATGCAAAAATGAAAAATGAATTAACGTGTTACTGACTTGCACACCCTATTATGGCTATTAGGTGCAATGTTTATGAATGTTTTAAAACAAAATATTTGCTGCTTCTTTTTTGACAATAACAGTGCACATAGGATTTCCTTCAAAAACGCTGTTCATTGTTCAGCATATTAGAATACAACAAATTCTGGATATACATGAATTAAATACTACCCATCATTGCCTACACGACATTTTTTGAAAGTGACATTTCTTAATTATATAAAGTGGTGTATAATAAATTTAAGTGATTTTCAATTTTAACATGATCTGATTTTAAATGTACTTCACTTTTTCATTATGTAAATTTACAAATTTCAATGAGAACATTTATTATCTCAATAATCTTTATTCACTTTAACTGGCTTTCTATTCATTCAATTCAAGTCAAATTTCAATTTGAGAGTAAAGTTCATAATAATGGAAATTCCATTTATTCCGAACAAAATTTGTCAGAAAGACCTCTGGATTATGTTTTTTCACCTTGAATTATCAGAGGCAAATCCTATGTAAACTTTGTATGGTCACCATTGGGGGCCAACTCTGAATGGCCGCCTATTGTGAACAGCTCTGTTTGATCACTTTTCATTGCATTAAAAGGCATCTTTAAAAGTGACCAGATTTAAGAGAAGATGTTGACATTCTCAAACCTGAATCATTCATTTTACTGCTAAGTAAAGTCAGAGTAGGTACACTATTATTTCTCTACAAGGCTACATAAGTGCAGAAACCTGCATGATTGTTTTTTAAATTATAATACAAGCAATGAGCAAAATGAAAATAACAAAAGTTTAGAAGCAAAACAATTTTTGAAATGGATCATGAAGCGCCTTTCAGAGAAATCATGATGGCATAATGATTACTATACGTAACAGCTAAGCATACATTATTTTTGAAAATATTATAACTAGTCATGCTACTTTTACTGAGCTAAACACATTATACATGGAAATTTAAAAATTATTTATATTCCAGCAAACTGAAAAAAATTAGGTAAAAGACAATGGATGTACATTTAAAGTGTGTAAAAGTCAAATATTCAAAATAATACTAATGAGGTAGTTTGATTGTGTTAATTTAATATGAAACAAACAGTTAATGCAAATATGAAATAAATAGGAAAACAGGCAATTTGTGACATTTCAATTAACATTTATTTATTTATTTTATTAAAAAATAATAACATTTAGAATGGCCTTTGTAACTAAATTTTGCATAAAAATAATATGATATACTAATCTTAGTGTCAATTAAATTTTTTGATTATCTCATGTTATCATTATTTTAGTATCAGCTACAAATGTTATATTTTGATAATGAAAGATGAAGCAACTTTAAATATTTTCCTTCATCTGCTCCATGCTATTATGAATCAATTAAAAAGCAATTCTTTTCTGCAAGCAATGGGTAATAAGAGACTCATTATTAATTTATGAAGCTTTGATTCAGTAAGTTAATTGGGAAAATGTTGCAACTACAAGTTTTACATTACCCTGGTCTTGCAGAGCTCTTCAAGGAACTGCAAAGATTTAAAAATCTTTCTGGCATTTCTGACGGGAGACAATATGGATTTATAGTCTGAACGACAAAGATTCTCTGCACACACCCTTTTCGGTATTTTGGATATATTATCCGTCTTTAACGTTGCATTGCAACACAGTTGAATTTAATCAAACATCGAGCACTTTTTTAAGCGTGTGCAAGAAGCCATTTTCACTTCTGTAGCTACATCGCAACAGTCACAGCTGCCCTAACCAGATGTAAACAAAGTCACGTGACAATTTTTGATCACGTGACAATTTCTTGGCACTGTCATTGGCCAATTCGCATCTACGTCATTGTTGTGAGAGCTGAAATCACTTAGTGATAAGTTTGGTATCGTCTAGTATATGATCTGTGGCATAGTCGTCTGTTAAGAGAACCAGATTTTGAGATTTCTCTCATGTCGGTGGTAACCAAATGGCGTTCTCGCTACTGTGACGTCAGTTACTTACCGACTACGATCGAGTGTGCATGCGCTCGCTAAATGCTCTTCTAGCTGTTGAGTTAATCGCACCTGGGCATTTCAACCCAGATCTCAGCTTTCTCAAGAAATATCTGTGTTTTGATTTGACGTCAATTCAGAGTTGCCAAATTACGCACTTTTTTCAGGACATAATTTTTAGGCTTATATCTTGAGAGACAAAATTTGATTGTTTAAATTGAAAGCATTTTACAGTCCCAGCAAAGTTCAAAGTCTATGAATGAATTTCGGTGTCAAGTTTCAGATCGAAAAAAGTGAACTCCAAGATTTTGTTCACAGAAATGACAAGTTTGGTAACACTGCATCAGGGCGTCACCTGGGTTTTTCATAATTTCACTCAATACTGAAATCTATTTGGCCCAAATTAATTAAACAAGTAAATGAATTTTAAATAATTTATTTACCACAGGTGATACAGAGGTAGAATGTTTGTTATGTCAAGTACAATGGTCAAATTTGAGTATAGCTACCTGTGGGCCCGAATAAGTTCAGCGACTTCTAGGGCATCCTACCATAAACGTTATTCTAGGGTGTACAATAATGTTTAACCTAATTCACTTAACCTTGTTGCGCAGTCGACTGATCAATGAGATAGTTAACTCGATATTGAATGCTTCATTTTAAAAAATAGTTTATTCGAGTATAGACTAGAAGTCAACCGTATATCAGTCATGGACCAGTCATGGAGGAAACAAGATTTGACTTGGTGATTTTACACCAAGTAAATTTTACATCAAGTAAGATAATTTTTTACGAATAATTAAGTAATAGTGCATGACAGAGACTAGCTTTTAAATTTAATATTAACGCTATTTTCCGCAATGGGGTCAAAATCAATCAAAACTCAGGACTGTAAGTACCAAGATAATTCAAATAGCATTGAATTTCTTACATATTAATACCTAAAATATTGTAATAAATGATACTAACGGCATGAAATAATTAATCCATTTTCTAAATCAATTATCAACAAAATGGGTAAAAGAGCTGCAGTGTAAATCTCAGTTTCGATAAATAACAAAGCGAACCGGTTTCACCTCAAAAACAGTTGATTTGTTCAGAACAGTTTTGTAATTCACCAGTTGAGAAAGTTGTGTCAACAAACTTACATATACTTTTTTCTTACTTACAAACTTACATCATACATATTTGAAAAACAAATATCACTTTTGTCCTCTACAAAAAAGTAAATAATTAACCGTAAGCTAACCTTAGCACAATCGGATGAATGAAATAAGATTACATGAAATCATATGTTTGTTAAAAACCTCCCTATCTGCAACAAAGCCGTTCAAAAGAGAGGAAGAATGAAGTAACCATTGGGGATGGTGATTATAAGGGACGCGGATTCTATGCACACGGTGTGTTTCTGCATAGAATCCCTTGCACTTAAAAGATTAAGATTAAATGTTAGGAAAGGAAATGTTAGGAAGAAAATAAAAAGGAATAATGAAGGCTCTATTTAGGATGGTCTTTAGGGAACGCGAATTTTATGCACAGGGCGTGTTCGAGCACAGGATCCCCTTAGCAGAGAAACAGCAAGTTTAGAAAGAAGGTTGAAAGAAGGAAAAAAGTCAGGAAGAAAGGGAGAGGAGCCGCAAAACATGACACCAGTAAACCGAATAAGATGGTCCTTAACAAAACGAAAAGCATACTTTATTTTAGCAAAATGAAGGCCTACCAAACTATCAGATCGGGCCCATACATTATCCCCCGCGAAGCGCTGATTCCCATAGATACAATAATTTTATCCCCTTGAGGGCATTCACTTGAGGGGATGAATGAAATAAAAATACGAATGATTCAAGTAAAAGTAAGAATAGTAGCGAGTCTACTAGCGCTTCATAATAAGGATCAATTGATTACATTAATTGGTTTGAGGCACGCATAAATAGGATATTGATGTTTTAAGAGAGGAAGTACAAGGTACCATCTTGAAGATGGTACATTTTTTATTTGTGGAAATGGGAATTTATGCAATGATGAGTTCCTGCACAGAAATCCTGGTGCAAGGTTGAAAGAAGGTTCAAAAGAAGAAAATCACGAAATGAGACAGAGAGGTGCTGAAAGGATACCAGTGAAGCGAATGAAAGATAGTCTTCAACTAAAAATATTTCACATTAAATACATTTTTCTCATTAAAATTGGATATTTCATCCAAGAATACACATGCTACATTTTATTACTGCTTGCTGCTAAATTGCTGAGAAAAACTGATACAAGCAACACTCCAATTTGGCTACTGATAGGCTTTTCAACATTACAGTTAATTAACAGGGAAAAATCAAGCAGGATGTAATGAAGTAAATTAGGAGCGTCCTTACAAAAATATAAGTATAAGGAAGGCCAATTAGAAGGTCGCCATTGATTTCAATTGAAATGATTATCTATATTTGTCGCAAAATTAGTCGCACCTAGGCATTTTAACCCAGATCTTAGTTTTTTTCTAGAAATATCTGAGTTTTGATTTGACGTCAAGGCAGGGTTTCCAAATTAGGCAATTTTTTCGGGACACAATCCCTATGCTTACATCTTGAGAAACAAATTCGACTGTTGAAATTGAAAGCATTTACAGTCCCAGCAAAGTTCAAAGTCTATAAATAAATTTACGTGTCAAATTTCTGATCGAAAATAAATTAACCCCAGGATTCTTGGGATTAACCCCAGAAAAAGTTAACCCCAGGAAATATACTCACGATAATAAATTTTTGTTTCGAACAATAAATTTTGAATGAATCATTTTATAATAGTGTAAGACATAGACTAGGGATGGAATGTATTCCTGCCTATTCCTTAAATTTAGTACGAAATATTTCCTTGACGTCCCAGTTCTGACAAGGATTAATTTGGGATTCTTAGATTCCGAAAGATAATAAATTATCTTTCCTCATTTGAGGACACTTAATAATATCAGAATTACTAGCAAAGATACATTAACAGGTGAAAAATATAAAGATTATAGGCCCTTGGATATAACAACAAATTACAGAGCGACTTGCACGCACACCTCATCCTTTGATTTGTGGTACGGTACTAATCTTGCTTTGGAAAATGGGAGGCGGAGTTGTAGAGGAGGTGAGGAGGAGCCAACTTCAGCCAAGTGTCTGTGACTATGTGGTTGGCTCCACGGCATAAGAAGGTAGGAGCATTCAAGTATTTCCGTGGAAGAGCCCTGGGGCTGGTGACGTCACGGGCCCAGAACGAATAGCAACACAGATAAAGAGAGAAGCGCCACCTGGCGACAATATGTGACAATATCGAGTCAGCTGCATGACAACTTGGACAACAACAACAACGCGACCAGTTTGTCGGCGTTGGTATCAGCAAGAATGGCGCCTACAATTAGAACGAAGAAATGTTCTTTCATCAGATGTGAAAATAATTCTAGAAATCAACCTGATATCAAATATTTCCAATAACCTCATGCAAATTTTAAAGGGTGGATAAAAGCAAGTGGAAATGAAATTTTAGGTTCAATTAAGGAATCTAATTTGTGCAAACATTATTTTGTTTGTTGCCGCCATTTTCGAAAAACAGATTACAGAAGAATCCTTTCACCGTTCAAAACAAAAGTACTTCTTAAAAACGGTGTGGTGCCATTGCCGTATTAAGACATGAATTTGAGTATTGGAGGTAAGATATACAATTGTTATCATGTGTAAATCTAGTACGAATTTATCAATATGTTTCCGATCCGTGAATTGGCTGATGGTTGTACAATTTTGTTGATAGCTTTCGTGACACGTTGAGATTCTGTAGAAGAATCATTAAATTATTTTAGGAAAAGCATTAATCATTATTTCCTGCCAAGGTTCTGCTTGGTGAGGTGATGTTCTAACGGAAGCTTAAACGGGTAAATTTATTTTTTTGAGAGGAGTAATCAAAATTAATAGTTCAAATATTTTTGGTAAATTTAAATGAATGGTGCAAATTGGAATGGATGTTTTTTGTTCATAATTTGACAATTTTTACTTGCTGGATGGCTAATTAGGGATGAAAATATAATTTGGGTCAAAATTGGGTTTAATGCGCTCACGGAAATGGAAAATTCCGTTCCCAAGAATCACTAAAGGAACACATTGAAGAACGTTTTACACAAATGGCATTTTGCTCGCCGATGCGTATATTTTGAATTATTCAACTTTGAAGTTATAGGAACGTTGTATATAAAAGTGAAGGAACGGACACGCAAATATGCTGTAATGCGGTATTGACGTAACGATGGGCGAGGTTTGGTTAGGGTAGGTTATGTTAGGTTAGTGAAATAAACTAGCCTAAAATAACATAAATCAACCTAAAATAGCTTACCCGAACTTACCCAAACCAAGGCTGTTAATTTCGCGCCAAGAAGTGGGCGGCTCCCGCCAGAAAAGTGGGCATGACCCAACAATGCGGCAACTAAGCAACCGGCTATATAATGTTATTCCTATCTGAACGTAATTATTGTTATATTTAAAAAATAACACATCAGCGAGCAGAATGTCGTTCATGTACAACGTTTTTAAATGTGTTCCTTTAGTGATTCTTGGGGACGGAATTCTTAATTTCCGTGAGCACATGAAGCCCGATATTGACCATAATTTGTAAGTAGGGGTATGAAGTATTTTTACAGATGGTAGAACTTATTCTGATAGAATTTTTCTCAAGGTGCTCCAACAAAATTGTTAGGTATAAATGTGTTCTATTGAACTTAACATTTCAAACATCATTTAAATGTGTACTTCTACCGAAATAAAATGCTCTATTATTTTTGGCTCCATTTTAGTGTTGTTGCCCATGTACAATTATGTTTGAAATATAGATCTTTTGTAAATTTACCCTTGTACAATACAATTTTGATCACAACATTTTGGCATCAATATTGGTTTTGGTGCTATGAAACATGAAATCACTGCCATATCCACAACATAACTGCAGTTTATTTTTGGTCGATATTGAGTTTAATGATGCCAACAATTTTAATAATTTCATTGCCATAGATAGGTAATATGGTCGATTTTAAGACGTTTTACATGAATGACATTGTGCTTGCAAATACTTAGTTTTCGAGGTATTTAACTTTAAAGTTATAGGAACGACGCTCATGAAATGGGTTTCTCGCGCAGAAGCAGAGCGTTTTTCAACAATGCCACAACTGCGCGGAGCACGAGAAAAGTTATTATTTTCGTAATATATGGCGTAATTTGTTATTAGCCAACCCCGCGGAGCCTGCAGAGCCTGAACCCACTTCTAGGATCTTTAGGCTAATAACGCAATAAAGGTTATCACCCAAAACTATTAACGGGACTGGGGTAGTGAATACTGAAATCGATATGCAGCAGACATCAGTTTCAATCTGCCGGCCACCGTTGAACTTTAGCGAAACCGTAGGAGTGAATACCGTATGTTCAAGTATTCACTATTCTAGTCCCGCTAATATTTTTGGGTGATAACCTTTATTGTGTTATTAACTAAAACATCCTAGAAGTGGGTTCAGGCTCCGCGGGGTCAGCTATGAATAAATTAGAAAGTACCCAAGCGTACTCTAACAGCTCCAGCTCAAGCGCGCAACCGACTGGAAGTGCTATGGAACACGAAAATTTAAAAGTTGAATAACTCGAAAATAATGCATCAGTGAGCAGAATGTCATTCTGGTAAAACGTTTTTAAATGTGTTCCTTTAGTGATTCTTGGCTACATAATTATTAAAATTGTTGACAACATTGAAATCAATATTGACCTTATTTTTGACCATTATTTGAAATGTCAATCATTACGTGCATCCATACATTGAAAAATTTTTACTGAGAAAATGATTGCTGATAAATAAATTTACAGAAATTTACTTTGGGCTTCTGTAAGGTTAGTTTGCCAACCATCTAAGGTGGTGGCATATTTTTTCAATTCTGTATATCTGTTAAAATAATTTTTTAAATTTTAATTTGGAAATTCAAATTGTATCAGTTTAAATTAAGAAAACATTTTTAAAATCATTCAAATTTTAGACCTGAACTCTATTTTCAGCTAAAAAAAATGTTTTCATGGCTTGACAATTAATAAATCGACAATGCTACTATGAATGTGTTTAAATGTACTGAGTATAACATGTGAATTTCTTTTTAACTTGGATTCCTCTCTTCGATACACTCTTTTTTTTATAGTATTTAGGGAGGCCTAAACTAACTTATCATCTTAATCTTTTAACTTGAGCATATTATAGGCCAAGTTTTTGATCTTAGTTAATCATGCTTGTTTAGAATTTATTTGAGAGAATCTGAATTATCATTACTTCAATCTAACTTATCTCACATCAGAGTTGTATTATGCACAACTGATATTTTGCAAGCTCTGTAATCTTTTTATGAGGCATTGAGAAACAATCCTAACCTTACATAACCTATCTCATCGAACCATATAGGACAACACAAAGGTTTTACTTGAAGGAACAATTCAAGAAATTAAATGTTACCACATGCGTATGGGAATAGTTTAACTATTTTTTTAATTCACTGATTTGCAACCATGATCAAATAGAAATGTGAAAAATATGAAAGTAAAATCAGGATATAAACATGTCAATTATAGTTCCTGGGATTCATTTTTAAATTGGTTGATGAGCTAACTATTTAAGATCTTAAGGAGAAAATGTTCACTTTTGTCATTACCACATTTATCATCTAAACTAATACTTATAGCTTATGTCACCAAACATCTTTCAAGCTTTTTATACAATTAGCAATAAGTGCAAAAATGGTATAAAAATAAAAGTTGTTGGGAAAAATTTAAAGTTTCTCTGTAGTGGCAATCATATGATACACATGCTAAGGGCATAAAATGTTTTCCTCATGTAATAAAGCCGGTGTCACACGGAGACCAAATGGTAACGTTTCGTCATAATCGTCAGCGTCGCGCTACCATTTGGTCTGCCTAGCGCTATGAAACCGTCAGATTTCGGCTATGAGCTACGGTCCATTTTTGGTATACGGATCGTTCCCATTTGGGAACCAATATGGCGGAGAACTTGGTTGGCGAATGCTCATATACTTATATTCAGGAATTATTTCCGTTTCCTGACGCGGCAAACTGTTTTAAAGGGCTTAGTATGTGTTTTTAACGTAGTATCTTTAGTTGAGTATATTTTGTTTGGGTGCTCTGGTCTGGGGTCGCTCAAAATTGGCGCAGCTGATTTTGACCAGAGAAAAGTTGGGATTTAAAAGGCTTGCTTTTGATAAGTGATCTACATTCTGAAGAGGCCAAATTTCTAACTGTTGATGGAAAGTTTTAAATGCTTTCATGTATATCGTAGGCAGCACATGTATGTGATTTACTCTCTAAGCTCTATTTACCTATGTGTTCTTTTGATGTTCTCAGTAGTAATCACACATGTAGTAAATGATGAATAGGGAGAACAATTTTCTTGTAGAAAAGCCTTTCCCAAACAGATATGAATATCATTGAAGGGATTTAATATCTGGAAAATTAATAAATATATTTTGCACCTAAATCATTTTAGTGGTAAATTTGCTCTGTTGGTCATCTTGTAGCATTTTATGAGCCAGTATTGAAAAAATGTATTTTTCTAATATTCATTTGCTGAAAGCCAACTATTTTTAAAATCCATCAAACTTCTTTTAGACCACTGTTGATGTGTTTGGAAATTTTGAGAAATATTTTTAGTAGGATTCTGGTTTGAGAATTGAGATCTTGTATCTGGATGCAAAGAAAACATTGGCTATTATAACCTGGAAATTGTTAGTTTCATTTGAGAGAAAGATGCATAAAAAGTCAATTCCTAATTGTTTTTTAAAATGACCACTATAATATTATAAAATCCAAACTTCATTAAATAATTCAGTTAAGCTTGCAATCTATCTATAAAGGCTCAAATAAGTCATTGTGATATGTCTAGTGCAAAATAATATATCGTTCAAAATGTCCAGGCTGTGTTTTAGTATTTTTTGTTGTGTTGAATGGCACACAAGGGAGATGTTTTCTAATGTAAGCTTGATGTGTGCAACAATATTTTACTACACAGCACATTTGTCAACCCATATTTCAAACTTAAAATTTTTGCGGCACAGAACATATAATATATGAATTTTAAAAATTTCCTTGAATTTCTTTGGTATTGTAGGCAGTCAATTTTTGGCTAATGTAACAAAATGATGTGAAGCTAAAATCGTATAAGGATTTTTTGCCATGTTATATTCTAATATCTTAAATTTATTCCAAAAAAATTCCTCTAGCAACAAATAATTTTAAAAAGTAATTTTTTTGACAACTCACTCTTAATCATTTAATATAAGAAGCTTGTATATTTTATTCAGTGGATAACCTTATTATTTCATTACTTAGCATGAAATGATGCATTGTTTTATTTATGTTAATGTTTCCTAAAATTAAAATTTCATTGGTCAAGTGTGAAATCTTGGAAAGATGCCAAATGCTCACAGAATGAGGGGCTGGTTTTCAAAAATTTCTTAATATATCTGAGAATAGATTGACAAGTAGAACATATCAGTAATGTATGGATAAATGAATTCTTTTCCAATTCCTGGTTCCTTGTTTGTACCATATTTTGTCTAAGGGGAATCCACTATAAACTATTATATTTTGGCATTTGACCACATCATATTTGGGGGCTGGCATAATGCTTTGGGTGTTCTCAACTGTCATGACTGGAGACTAATAAATTTCAGTCTCTCTGAGGTTCAAGTGATCTATTACTATGTTATCTTTCACTAAAAAATTTCCTGCAAGTATTACAGATAGATTTATTCTATGCTGTATAATTGATTTGAACTATGAGTATCAGTGTACATTCACCATTCTTCCTCACTGTGTTTTTCACGCTAGTTTATTTTTTCTTTTCATTTGTCTGTATTGGTAAGAATTTTGAGACTTCACATAAACCAAATTGAAGTTTGCACAGAAATTAAATCAGGTACGAATCTACATTCCGCATTTGTTCCTTCTTTGTATTCTTTGACATTGTTACAGAGCATGGTTAGTGAGTAAACTTTTCTACTCACTAATTTCAGACTAATGCAACTTAGTTTTTTCTCCATCAGCTGTTCCTGCAAAATGGGATGACTGAGTTCCCCAAAAATTGAGCTTTTCAAGGCGTGCCAGTTCAAGAAATCAGGCTCAGTTGCTGCCCCCTATGGGAGAGCATGAAGATCACCTCAGCTTCTTGGAGGACACTATCACGGCTGACAAGAGTGTAACAAATCTGCATGCTTCACCTCTTGTCTGAGAGTAGTAGTTTCTCAACTGTAAGTTGAAATGAATAATGTAAATGAGTCAACTGCTTCTTGTGGAATAGGTATGTCTGCCATTTGAATTCCAAAAAATGGCACCAAAAATGTTCTGAGCTCCAATTCAGTATTGGTTGACCAGAGAAAAGTGTGCTGATGGCTCAACTGAGGGTTTTAAGTTGGACCTGTCTCTCAAACCTGGAACAGAAAGTGCTATGGTGAGAATTGATAGCTGTTTTGGACTATTTGAGGAACAAGATAGTAGGGCACTTCTCTCTTGCTCGATTTTACAATATTTACTGAGCATAGAGTTGCCTGCTATTGCAGGACGAGAATTTGTGTACCTTGTACACATAAATTGAAAGGTCACTACATCAAAGTGGCCACTTGAGGTTCCAGGTGACCCATATCAAAATAAGGTTGTGGTCCCTGATAAAGTTTTTGTTTCTTTACATGTATCGGTTGAAAATGTAATTGTTCAGTCTACATTGTTCCATTAATATTTGAAAAGTTTAAAATCGTCCATCGTTGAATCACAGTAATATACCTTGCAACTAGGGTGCGTTAAAATTAGCCGTGTTTAGTTTAAATTCAATTTTCATCACTTAAACAAATATTTTTCCTATTTATTGTCATCCTTATCATCTCTCTGGTGAATCATCTCTGTTGGTGAATATCATCTCTGTTGGTGAATTCATTTTTGATACATGATAGTGAGACTGAGACTCATGACCACCAACGACCAATGCCATTTGAGACAATACCAGGGCTCGCATGACCATCTGATGTCTCTGGTGTGCTGAGGATTTTTTGATGCTCAAAGTAACTTCGGATAGTGCAGTTTTTTTAATATAATGCTATCCCAGTCTTGATAAATATAATTTTATAGTTTTTGGGGAATAGTTGATTCATTTGTTTCCCCAACACTGGTATTGTTGAGTCGTTTTTTTGAAATTTGCTTTGAAACATTGCTGAGTGCTAACCTCTCCATCAGGTTACCGTCCTTGGATTTGAGCGTGTGGAGGCGGTGTGTGAACTTCAAGTGGAAGACACCATCTCTTCATCCAGACTGCTGATAACTGCAAATTCTCCTTCGATTTTTTATGAAGAACTTGTTGACATATCTCCTATTCCGTATAAAACCATAACTGCTAATATTCACGCACCTTTGGCATGATTTCTTGAAACCTATTCGATAGAGTTCTTTCAGAAGGTACTACTATTGTCTCTATGGTAAGAAGCGTGTCCAATGGGAAAATGTTAGGACCCGAGTTAAAGAACCTGTTTTTTTCAAGTAGAATAGGGTTTTATTTTGTTGAAGAACCATTCATTTTTCGATTCATTTTCATCCTTTTCTTCAGCACCTACTACTTTTTTCTTCAACTTATTTCTTGTTTGAACTTTTTTCCTGACCTGGTGCTTTAAGCACATTGTGTCCTGTGCATCAACGCACGTGGTACACGAGGATGTCCTATGTGGGAAGAGCACATAGTGCACAGAATCCCCGAAGATGTGTCAATACCAGATGTTTCATTCCTCTCAGTCTGTGATAGCATTTTTTTTTGTGGAAACGGAGCCTTAAACTAAAAACTAAAGTACAAATGTTGGGTAGAGCAGATCCTGCTGTTATTTTAAATTGCATCATAAAAATGAAAGAGCAAGATAAGCTACTTTAATCATTTCATCATTTAAGGTATATATTCGAATAAAACCTAATTTCAAACGTTTCGTATCACTGGCCATCATCAGTGATACGAATTCTGAAAAACGTACCAAGTAAAAAGTAAAAATAGACCATTTTACTACGTTGTGGGCTTTGCAGTTGACAAGGAAATTTATATCGAACTTGGTCTTTTCAAGCTTACGATGAAGGTTTTCACACTTCCTGAATGACCTGTACTTTTTCATAATTCCAATCACTGATGATGGCCTGTGGCCGACAGAGCACCACTTTCTGGTGCTAATTTTGTGTGAGATAGTTCGTTTCTGTGCACGATATTTTAATTAGTTCAACTGCTAGTTAAATGTTAGAATAAGATAAAATTTGAGTGACTTGTAACGAGGAAATAATTTGCTTACGTTAGGATTGAGCCCATTTGCACTTATTAATAAGTAGAGTGAGCGGCAACTGTTCAAGTGCTACGCTACCACGGTTGTTCTGTAACTGGCATTCCGAGGACACAAGTTTCCTATATTGTAAAATATATACTGGACTCAAGTAACCAATAATTTGTTATTTCTTGGATATTGTTCTGCCGCAAACTTTCACTTCCAAACGGACTTCTCATTATATAGATATGAACAAGTTACACAATATTTCTTCGCTCAATCCAATGACAAGATTCTCTAGCACCTGCATTTTAATGTTCATTCATTGGTGCTTTAATTGTGTGACTGGGATGTTAATGGTCGGTTTACTTATAATTATTTTATTGTGAGGTCGAACTGATGCAGTACATTGATATGTACAAAAGCTTTCTCTCCGTTAATAATGCTCTAAATAAGAATAAGTGAAACTTTCTTTAAACTATTCTCGTATGCAAACGTAATTGTAGTCAGAATAAATATAAAATTGCTTTAACTAATATATTATGAGTACTTATGTTACCTATAGAAGAAAGGCATTACGTGCGCCTAAATTTTCTATGTTACGCAATGGACGGTGTAGCTGAGGAAAATCATTTCCATACGAAGAAGTTAAATATAAGGCGAGTGAAACAAATCATTTCCTTTAATTTTATTGTGACGATGCAGGGGTAGTTTTCCCTATACTTGCTGATAATGTCGTCTCGATCCGAAAGGGTCTTGTGCAGGGCGTCGGCACTCGCTTTCCAGTCTCAGAAGTCCATTAGCGCCGTTTCTCCAGTCTCCCAATTTCACAGTCGTTTCAACCACGTCTTCGGTGTCCGTAAAGTCAATTGGAGTGTATTGGTTCTTGTCAGTTTTAAGAAGCAAGTTATGAAATAAACATGTAGCAAGACAATTTGATTTACGTTCGGTACGATTGTTTCAATCGGCCGCCGGAAAACCTGGAACAGACTGGAATGTATGCCAAATGCGTTCTCCACCACTCGTACTCTGCTCAGCTTGTAATTAAAAATGCGTTGCTTCTTGGCTGGTACTTATTGTGGGTAAGGCTTCATGAGTTTTTTTGTTGAAGGGAAAGCATATGATGGTAACTGGAACATTGTTATTAGTATCCGGCAAATCTGCACTTTCCGACATGATTAAAGTTTTGCCGTCAATGTGCCCTTTGAGTTGAGATTTCGCGTATACATCTTCGTCTGAAATTCGCCTATTTGTGCAAAAGTTTGAGGTTGGCATCCTCGACCGGAAAAGAAACAACGGAAAATCCCCCATGTAAGTGAAGAACGGGTTTCACTGTGATTAGGTGGTCGGATCCAAAGCTGCCAGAATTGTGTTGCCATAACCATTCTTCAGTTTTACATGGTCCGAGATGCAAGCGGCGAGTAAATAAGTTTTTGCTTTAAAACCTCAGTTAGTATGCCGCTCACTGTTGACCTTCCCATCCACAATTGAAAATGGTGAGAGCTTCTGTTTTCCCCTGAAACAAACAAATTTACTGTAACTGCTACTCCAGTTCGAAACTGGTCAGATGAACCAAATGAAAACTATGTATCACTTCGAAGTTACTTTAACTATCCAGACATGACGTGTTGCCTCAGTACACATTTTTAGGGCTCCGATATTCTAAAATCGACAAGCCTGTTGCCAGGTACCTCAGAGTGATTGCCAGACCATCATGCGCTGAAATTTCGCTCCTCATTTTCGTTTCCTGTATAATAGTGACTCGCTAGTAGCCAGGAGAAGACGCTGGTACTCATCCTCAGGAAGTTCCTGGAAAAAATTGATCACTTCAAACTGTGAACAAAGTAAAAGTTGCGTTCTGGGTAGCATTTGGATTTCTGTTCAGATTGGTGCGCATTAGCACGGAAATTTTGATCGAAAAATGAAAGAAAAATTGTTTAAAATTAGCAGTAGTGATAAGCAAGTTTCGAATGTTACAAAGCTGAATATTTTTGTTTGTACAAATTCATTTATATTTACCAATCTGAATTTCATTTAGGACAGAGACATGGGAAAAATAGGAGTTACACCTCATTGAAAATTTTATAAAATTGGATTCTGAGAAGTGATTTCAATTGGGCGAACACTCTCTGGAATAGAAAAAACATGCTCACTATCAGACATAAAAAGGTACTATTATTTCTGCATTAAAAATTTTGGTTCGAGAAAAATGTAAATACTTGCACTCATTCCCAAAATTGAAGGGGCTTCCAATTTCAAAGATATTTCTCCCTGCACAAGCTGGGAAGGCCAAAAATTGCAATGCGCTGGTGACCCCGATAGATAGGTATTAAGTGCTTGATTGAGTCAGAGATCTTCTGAAGATGAAAATTTTCATATAAAGCAGAAAGCAAATAATGATTGTTCATGAAAAATATATTTGCATAGCTTAAAAAGTTCTAAAACGGGATATTTGTACATTTTAACTAAATGTACATAAAACACATATTTTCATAGCTTAAAAAGTTTTAAAGCAGGATTATTTGTGGAATTTAGTACAGGCTCTTTAAAAAGACAGTGGCACGTAGCCTACAGCAGAATGCATATTTGAATACTGCTATAAACTTGCAATGCGGAGTTCATACAGTCCTATAGTTTAAAGCGTGAATTGGTAACACAGTATTAAAAGTTGTAAAAATAAATGGAATTAATTATATTCGTACCTGTAGGAATCAGCGTCTTCCAATCGCATTTCTTTTACTCAAATGTTGGCAAGTCCTTGGTCATTACGGCGATCCAAAATCAAAGCTCATAACATTTTCCTTTTGGTTGTTCAACACTTTTCACCAATAAAGCTATTTCATAGAGCGTGATGAAATCCTGAACTTGAGAAAAACTAGTGTCGCCATCCATCTTGCATGGCTGCTAGACAGCGACTGAAGCGAATGTAAATAAACCAAATGGTAACGGATCGCTACGAAACCCTGAAGCGTGTGACAGCTCTCTTCATAATTCCGTCAAGCTACCCGATTCATTTGGTAACGTAGCGCAACGGTTTGGTCGTCGTGTGACGCCGCCTCAAATATGCCATATATGAAAAATTTATTTATTCAAACCTATCAAACAAGTATTAAATAAAAGGCATTCAGGTAATGATCACTTAATCAAATTCCTAAATGGCTAGTTATTTGCAATGTTTTTCTTCCACAAATGAAGTATCAAAGAATGGTGAAGTTAGATTGATAGATGGTTGGATTGATTCAAAATTAATAGTTTTTGATTAAATATTTCAGAAGATAATTGCAGAGAGTGATTCAAGAAGTGTTGAAACTTTGCTAATGAGTGTTGTGATAATATGCAATCTTATGAATGTATAACAATTATTTCCTACATCAAAACTGTATGGCACATAATACGAATAGTATGTTTACAAGTGAGTCATACTTGAATGTAAAAATATGAGTTTGCAGCGAAATCTAATGGTGGCCTATAAATTTCAATGTTGGTATATCCGGTGGTAATGGGCAGCAAAGGTGCTCAAGGTGGATGATCAATTTAGTATAAATTATTTGAATTCATTAATTATAATCACTCATATTGGGCTAATATGGTAGGCTTAAAGATTGAAAATATCAATAGACTTAGTTGTAGTGGTTAGAGGAGAAGTAGAAATATAAAAAAAATGAGAGTGAAGGTGAATTTGACATTCATGCTCAGAGCAAAAATTTAATTTGCCATTATTTCAAAGTGAAAGGGCTTGGAAAAGGTAAAGAATATGAGTGTGTAGGAAAACTCACGTTATCAAGTGATGAACTAGAGGGTTGCTATTGAAATAAGTGACATGAGGTATATGCTAGAATACTATTGAAAATATGATCATGAAAGTTGACTTAGTCTATTGGCTGGCATGCTAACAAAAGTTAGGAAAGGCCACAATGAAACACTTCAAAATTTACTGTTAAAGGTAAGATTAGGAGTTTTGCTTCACCTTCATGTATCTGTGGTAGACTTGTATCGTTTGCTTTTAATGTGTACTGCTTTGCATTGCTGTTGTATTTTTGTGTTCATTTTTTACACTGCTTCCTGCTTCTTCTTTGAGCATTTGTACTGTTGATAGTTATCTTAAATTGTTCAATCTTATTTGCATGCCTTCCTATGCTAGCTTAAGGAATCTAAGGTTCTGTCTTTCACATTAGTACAGCTTGTAATTTTTTGTGCCCTAATTTCTTTTCAGTTAGTTTGAACACAAGCGTTCAAACATGTTAAAATTTTGGTTGCTTTCCAGCTCAGTAATCATGAGGTTTGTTTCTTTGTTCTGTAGAGCAGCCAATGTTGAAGAAGCAGCCACTCTGGTGCCTGTGAGTCTCTTTGGAGAGCTCCTTCAAATTTTGGTAAGCGGCCTTCTTACTGTGATTCTCCTGGGACTTAAGGGGGACTTAAATTTACAACATTTTCATGTATATTTTTTTCAGTTCATAAATGTACCAGTGAATTCATTCTTGTGTATATCAAAATGTTCATGTTTTTAAGGTTTTGAATTTATGGGAATCCTGTCATTATAAATGTGTTATGGATTTGAGTATTTATTGCTCTTCAAAATTTCCTATTACCACTTCATAAGGTTCATGTTTTCTATAATATGTTGAACACAAACGCAGAAGTACAGTGCTAAATTGATAGCAAAATGCAAACTTGTGTCAAGCTGATAGTTCATGAGGTTACTTCATTCTATGTATATGCATCAAAAAGAAATGCAAGGCCTTTATAAAAGCCTCAACTAAAGTCAGACCTCTGGGCTTTAGATTTCCAGCTGTGTGAAATGAATTTCACAACTGAAGTAGAAATGCTTCATTCAAGTGACATGTGCCGTTGAATAATTCCGGATTGTTTTTGTGAAAATGTAGTACGAATTCACTCATTGATGATTTTTACAAATTTTGAACACTGATTGCTTAGTAGATACAATGTTGAACATCGATGACTGAGTAAATATCCTATTGTCTGAGCTAAGGGTTAAATAGGCTTTATTTTTGTTAAAATAAAGTAGGTGTTTGTTTTGTTACGGACTATTTTTTTCCGGTTCACTGCTGTCCAGTTTTTTCAGCACCTACTACTTTCTTCTTCAACTTTGATCTTGTTTCATGAACTTCTTTCTCATCTTACTGTTTCTATGCCCTTTCAGCATAGATTCTGCATTCCCTTAACTCAATAATAAATAATTCCTTCTTCCTTTCTCTCTTTGAATTGCATTTGTTGCGGATAGGGAGGCTTAAACTAACTAATAATCTAATCTATCCATTTCACTTTTTTTCCTTAATTATCATGATGAAATCTGACTAAATCTTCAATTCTATTTAAATTTTTTGTTTTTGGGTGCACTAGGATTACACGTATATGTAGCAACGATCCACATTTCATGGACAATCTACATTGTGAACCACAAGTGAATCATTCTAAAAAATACACCAATAATGAAAACCAGTGGAGTTTAAGTGTTTCCATTCGATGTTCTTTGTTGTAATTTATCATTTTTAAACAAATTTTTCTCAAAAAAAAACAGTTTTCATTGAAACTGACTTCAAGAAATAATAATAATTTTAAAATAGACCCAAATTGCGTACATTCTCTGTATTTTCTTCTTTATTGTGCAGGTGGACCAAGTGGCATCCAGTCAACCTATGCAGGTGGTCAGTCACTGCCCTTAGATGTTTCACCCTCAATGAAGACGGGGCCTTGCACTTCACCCACTTCAATGATAGAATGCAAGTTTTCACTTGCTAATCAACTTGATACAGCAAGTGAATCCACAGATAGTCAAAAATGTTCTACTCAAGCAGCTACGAAGAAAGCATGCTCAACCCATCAAGCAGCTACGAAGAAGACAAGGTCAACCCCTCCAGCAGCCACAAAGAAAACGTGCTCAACCCCTCCAGCAGCCACAAATAAAACGTGCTCAACCCCTCAGGCGGCCACAAAGAAAACACGTTCAACCCCTCAAGCAGCCACAAAGAAAACGTGGTCATCCCCTCCAGCAGCCACAAAGAAAACGTGTCCAACCCCTCCAGCAGCCACAAAGAAAACGTGGTCAACCCCTCCAGCAGCCACAAAGAAAACGTGGTCAACCCCTCCAGCAGCCACAAAGAAAACGTGTCCAATCCCTCCAGCAGCCACGAAGAAAACGTGTTCAACCCCTCAAGCAGCCACGAAGAAAGCATGCTCAACCTCTCAAGCAGCCACGAAGAGATCCTGTTCAACCCCTCCGTCGGCTGCCAAGAGATTTTTTTCCAGCCCTTCAGTCACTAAAAAGCCTCTTCTGCCTCTAAATCGGTTGATAAAGCGGCTAATTGGAGTGTCCATAATGTTACCATTGCATCTTCTCAATCACCTGAAAATGTCACTTCAGTAACTTCAATCTGTCTTCCAGGCACTTCAACATCCAGTTATACCTTACAAACAACGTCTGAAAGCACTTCTCAATCTGAGAACGGCAGGAGCAGTCAAAATTCTCAGTGTGCAAGTCCAAAAAATCCTTATTGTGATCATAATAATAATAATAATAATCCTTATTCTGCTGAAAGTTGTGTGGGGGAAAAAATTGAGGTGACAAATAAACCATCTTGCAGCAGGAAGTTATTTCCCTGCCCCATCAAAATAGAAAGTGCTGTAAGAAAGAGGGAACCAAAGAAGAAAAGGACTGCTGCAAAGAAAAGGAACCCGGTTCTGTATAAGCGGTTGAACGTCGATTCATTTCTACCACAGTTGTACCCAAAGCTGGGCCCCTATCTTACTGAATTTATTGGAATGAAGCTAAGAGGGAAGAAATGGTACACACTTCTACAAAAATGGATAGCTGTGAACATTCATGTGAGCTCTACTGGTTCAGGATATAATTTATTGAGGAAAATGTTGCCACTGCCATCACCATCTACACTAAAACGATCGTTGCAGACTTTAAAAATGTCTCCGGGAGTCACTAGAAGAAATGTGCAAATGCTTAAGTTGAAACTCAACCCCGAAACTGATGCTGATAAGCTGACTTTCATTCTTTTAGATGAAATGTCTCTGAGAAAAGGGCTGTCTTACAACGAAAGCAAGGATCTAATCGTAGGGTATGAAGACGATGGGATGACTAGATCAAGCAAGCTGGCAACATCTAGTTTATGTGTGATGGCAGTTGGTGTGAAAAGGAATTGGAAATTTCCAATTGGCAATTATTTGTCAACAAATGCCATGAAATCCACAGTAATTACTGAAATAATTACAAATGCCATCAAGGTCCTGGAAAACGAGGGCTTTATTGTGCTAGGCATAACTACTGACCAAGGCTCCAATTTTGAGACTGCTTTCAAGTCTCTTGGTTCCACGCCATCTAACACAAAGATAGTCATTGATAACCAAAACTACTTTGCATTTCGTGATCCACCTCATCTTCTCAAAAGTGCGCGAAACTTTCTTTTGAATGGAAGTGTGAAAGTACCGTCATTTTCAGCGTCAGCTTCGACATTTTGCCTACCTGTTAGATATTTCATTATAGGTTCGTATGCATGAACGTTAATGCACCATTTAGCCATTTCTGTATCTTCCGGCAATTTTTTTTGGAAGAGAAAACTCAAAGGGCGATGGTCACCGTAAATTTGGATAGGATATCCAGTGATCAGATATTTGAAAGCTTCAAGAGCAGTATGGATCGCAAAAAATTATTTTATGGAAGTGCTGTAACGTTTTTGACTACTGTTCAAACTTTTACTAAAATAAGCTACAGGACGCATTATTTTATCACCGAAATCCTCGGCCTGCATCAGCACAGCTCCTAACCCAAAATTTGAGGCATCTGTAAAAAGATGAAAAGGTTTGGTGTGGTCCGGATGTCGTAAAACAGTCTCAAAGTCAGAGCTGATTTAACATAGTCAAAACTTTTTTGGCAGTCATTATTCCAGTCAAAAGAAGCATTTTTCCTTAATTGTCTGTACAAGGGGTTTGCAATTTTTGCAAATTGCGGGATGAAATTACGAAAATAATTTGCTGCACCAAGGAATTGCTGCAACTCCTTTACATTTACTGGTGCCGGATAATTTTGCAATTTTGCAGACTCTTTGCAACGTATTCCTTTTGCCAAATAATATGTCCTAGGTATTCAATTGATTTTTTAAAGAAATGGCATTTTTCGAGTTTAATAGATAAATTACCAGTGCGCAATGTCGTAGGGACAGACCGAGGGTCAAACAAATGCTGCTCTTTATTTTTTGAGTAGACGAGGATGTCGTCTAGGAATATAAAGCACAACCGCCTTAAAATAGGCTCAAGGACAGATGACATGACGCGTTGGAATACGCTCGGACTTGAACTGAGTCCGAAAGGGATTCGACGGAATTGAAATTTTTTGTAACCTACACTAAAGGCTGTAAATTTCCGACTTTCCTGCTCTAATTCTACTTGATGAAATGCGGACCTAAGGTCAAGTGTCGAGAAAACACTGTTGCCACCTAAAGTCGACAATATTTTGTCGCTCCGTGGTATAGGATACGACTCTGTAGTGTCGTACTATAGACACAACTTGATGTATTTTCAGCGGTAGCTTCAAACTACCAATGTAGGAGCTACAGTATCAGAAGCCGTAAACTTCTACGGAGCAAGGGAAAGTAAAAGCACAGCAAAGCTCCTAATAATGTACTGATTCCGTCGGTTACAGACCTTCCTTATAACCAGCAGTGCCCGGAAGTCGAACAAGGACTTTCCGGTAGTTGTAAAGCGTGGCAGAGGCAAGGCACCATAAAGGACTTCGCCGGCCAGCTTCCGGCGGTTGCGGTCTAGGCATTTCGGACCCATCCGAACCCCAGGGCAATAAAGACGTCCGGTGGCGCCTGCCATGCAAGGCTCACACCGAGATATAACAGACTCCTTGACCACTATCTTGTTTAACTGTCGGAAGTCTATTACTGGCCGTATCTTACCGCTCTTTTTCTTTACAACGATGACTGGAAAATCATAGTCCGACATGGAATTCTCTATCATACCCTGTGCGAGCATTTGGTTATTAATTTTGGCCAACTCCTCCTGGTATTCATGAGGTATACGATAGGGTGGTAAATTCAGTACTGGAGCGTCAGGTTTAAGCACAATTTTGTGTTTTATTACATTGGTAACTCCTATCGTTTCTCCATCTAGCGTGATCACGTCACGAAAATCATTTAAAATTTCAGTCATTTTTAACTTTACGTCATCTTCGTCGCATAATATGTGCTCAGTCGTTAATGGACGACGTACTTCCTTCTGTATGTTAGGCACACTCTCAACTTGTACATAAATTCCTCGTTCCTTACTACGAGCAAAATCACCATTATTGCCGCGTTCGTCACCATTCGACCCAAGTTTCTCCATAGCCATGGCCTTTGCTTTTCCACCACGACACCACGAGATGACTCCAAGTGAATCTGACATAGCGACAGGGCTCATCTGTACATTTTTCGCTTCCTTCAGCGCTTCCTCTACATTCGTGAGATAGATTTCATTTTCTACCTCTTCCTCCGCTACTACTTCTAAATTGCACAACATAGTGTTGTCGCTTAAATGAACATCATCATCTGTTGGGTTGAGCATCATTAACGGTACATTACCATCTTCTTTAATTGTAACTATTGATTCCGCTATTAATATTCCATTTTCTAACCCTCTTTTCAACACTATATATTCACTGGGCTTGGCCTTCTGTACAAACCCTGTTATCATTTTCATACAATTGCCAGATACTTCAACGGCTGCGCGGTGTACTACTAGTGGTCTTTTCTTTTGTACCTCTGGCCTTGGCTTCTAATCTACACGCTCAAGCTCATTTTTTTCTCACGTTTCATTTCCTCGCGGCTGCTCACTCTGCCACGGCATTTTTTGCTCTGATTAGCAACTACTTCAGACAGCAAACAGTCGCTGTTTACAATGTTCATTATCATTGTTTCTCAACTAATCGATGGCTTATTTTCAACGTCTTTGACAGGCACCTTGGTTCCTTCCCACGTGAGGGAACCCTCATGGAAATTAATTACTTCATTTTGCAGAACATCTCGTCCTAAAGTTAGATCGTTATAGAATTTAGCATCTTTATTGATTAAAGCGGTGGTCTTAAGTACCTTGTTCGAATAAGGTATTGAAATTGCCAAATCCACCTTTCCGCTAACATTACTCTTTGCGTTTATGCCTCTGACGCTGAAACTGCTTGGTTTTAATTTCTCATTTAGGCACTTGATTTTACTGTAACTAATGAGACATTTTTCGCAGCCACTGTCCAACAGGGCTGTAAGATAATTGTCTTGATTAGACTGGATTATCATATGCTTTTTAGATTTTCTGAAAGTTACAAGCTCGGCGCCTTGTTTAGCGGACTCTGTAAGACGTCTGTCTTCTACAATCGTAGTCGCGAAATAAGCCTCAAATGCTTCCTTCCGCGGTACCCTATCAGCAAGTTCTTGTTCTTCCAACACCGCGAATTTATTTTCGCAGTGAAACAATGGATCTATAATTAAAGTCATCTCGGTCGTATCTGGCACTGCCACAACTAACGGATTAACGAGAGCCTTGTGGTGACACTCGGGCAAAATCGTGTCGCTCCCACATGCACCTCCTACATTTCTCTTAAGAAATCATTCTCTCGCGCGTGATCCTCGGCATAGTGCACCTCATGCCTACCACGGTTGTTTACGCCTCTAATTGCACTGTACCTACGTACGTAAGCTTTGTACTGCCTGACTTCACTTTCTGATGCTCTACCCCCGCAAGCAAAACAGGGACCAACAGACCCTCTGAATTTGGTCAGAGCTCTTTGTGATCGACTGTTAGATTCGACATGACCTGAACTGTTGCCTGACCCACGGAAAGGAGAGCCTCTCGCCCGCGGTGCAAAGTGAACTGGCGCTTGATTCGAGCTTTCCGCTCGCAATGTGTTACACTCAAGGGATCCTATTTCCCTATCACCCACATATCCACTGAAATTGCGGTTCACTCTAGGATTTCTTAGCCAAGGTCAGGGATACGATTTGCGCCACGGGAAACTTCTTCTACGGTAATTTCCGTAGAAAATTTCACTCTCCTGAAGGGAATCTTGCACGTCAGCGTTGTCTTCTGTCTCGTCATTTACGTCCACTACAAAAGATTCGCTGTTGTGTTGAGTCGTATACGAAGTTGCTATTATAGGTGTACTTTCTGGGTGATTTCGAACAGCAGCAACGATACGTGCCAATAGTTCTTCGGAAGTAATGAATGACGCATCAAACACTTCCTTGGCGAAAGTCTCGTCAAGCAAAGGTGCTAGCACTGTTTTAGAGAGGCTTAAATCAATACTGTCTCCTACAAGCCTCTTCAAATCTGCCAGATTCGTACTGGCCCTGAAAAATAGATGTCTTTGCCTCGCTATTGACGTTGAATTGAGCAGATGGTTCGAAAGTTGTCGTATTTTAGCGAAAGCAGTTACAAGCTGCGCTGCAAGAGCATCGTTCCTAATGAAACGTAACCGGTTCAAATCGCACGCTAACGCGTGTACTGATTTTTCGCCTTTTGTAACGTAAATGTCGTCCAAGATTTTGATTACATCCTCGAATGAATATTGTAAATTAGAACTAATAAGTTTAGTGATGATGGGGTTGAAGTCCCCCACCTGTTTATTTGCTGATCTGACAAGTAATTCCTTTTTTGCACTGCCGGAATTGATATCGGGCAAGAGCGTCATGTACGCCCTTAAATTATCAACATGCGTCTTAAACCTCTAATTCTCTGTAAATTCGGAATCTTCCCGCCGTCTGCGTCCGCGGAATAAAGGCAATTCTGCGTTTGACAGTATTGTTCCTGACCTCGGAATTTCCGCAGCTATTTCTCTCGCACGAGCGCTTTTTGCGGCGCTAGTACTGGCATTTGGGCCAGCCGCCCCAGCGGCCCCACTAGTTGCTGGTTCGGTCATTATTGGGACTGTTTCAGCACGAAATCTAGGGACAGTGACTCGACCTCTACTCGTTTTGGTCGCTGTAGACCTTATAAATTCATCCGAGTCTGACGAGTCAGACATACAGTGTTAAATTCTATTTAAACAATCTTAACCGAGCAATTAACGCCAGTCAAAACAGATGAAATATTACACACGACAATAATAATGATAATCACACAATTAGATCACTGAATAAACATAGCATATCAAAAATTGATCAAACCTAAACCTTCAACAAAAATAGCACTCACTTTTAAAATCACCTAGTCTACACTGCTCAGAGTATTACTAACATTACTGCCTTTACCAAGCCTTAGGCCGCGTCCAGACAAACAGCAGTGGAGCAGGGCAGAGCAGAGCATTTTTGACCCTCTGGTAGCTGTTTGCTTGTGCTAGCAGGTTAGGGTGGCCAAACAAACAGCAGTGGCTAGTCCTGAGTCCGTAGCAGTTACAATCTGGGCGCCAAGAAGAACAGTGCTTTGTGATTATGCTTACCTCAAATTTTGCTTATTAAATAGCTGTAGAACTGGCAAATCTAATTATGTTTATTTATTTATATTGCTATGCTATGTATTATGTTGTTAGCATTACAAGTACATCCGTACACTTTCGTATTTTACTTTCGATTTCCCTAGTGTATTTCTACACCCAATGAATTAAATGGCTTTGATACTGTTCTTCTATTGCATCAGGAAATTCCACAAGAAATTAATTGCATGATATGCAAGTTATGATTGCTGATAGAATAATCATGCAAATAATTTACACTTACTGAAGAATGACTTGAAACCTTATAGATACCTAAATCAGAATTATTTTGCAGTGATTTACGTGTAGATACATTACAGAACAAGGAAATTATTGGTTCAAGCGTATACAGGTATACATTTATGGATATAACAACCCGAATTTCGAATTGAAAAATTAGTAAAAATTTCAAAGTGTATATGGATCTTTTGTATTTGGCTTGCGTCACTTAGTTTCAATTTTATTTCTATTTTTCATAGAACTTGAACATCACAACCGTTTTTTAGAGAACCTAATTGTTTTTTAGTTGCATGCTTTTAAGTTGTTTTTACCAATGTAACTGTTGAAACGCAAACTTAAATATTTCTGTATCGGCCATGCCCAGCACTTCGCGCTGGTCGAGAAAAAGTTGATACATAAAAAAAGTGTGTTTGAAGTCAATTTTAGTGCCGAGCGCCTAACACGAAAGACCCAAGATAAAAATGTTCGGCATTGGAACGCTTTAAAGTGTAGGTATTGACAAACAAAATGCTTGGTAAAGGTTTAGTGTTTCAATTTATGAGGTGGAAAATACCTATAACGCATAAATAACTATACAAGCCCACTTAATACTAACTTCCACAGCGTCTGCCATAAATGATCATTGTTCATTAACATAGTTATGATCGAAATATGAGACGCACCCCCAAACGCAGGAATAGCTTGCACCGAGGAGATCAGAAGTTCGACATCCTCCCCGTACGACCTCTAGCGTGCAACTGCCTGCTAGATCCCGAGCTGTGTTTTATCATTCAAGATAAAACGCTGCTGCCGCTTGCTCCGGACAGCGCTGCCCCATCCTGCTCCCTGCTTCTTGTCTGGCCACCCTAATACGAATACCACTAACATAAAACACCACGCCGGCTCTCCGCTGCTCTGCCCTGCTCCACTGCTGTTTGTCTGGCCGCGGCCTAACGCGTGCGATATGCTGCTTGCTCTGTGAGCACTGCTCGCGGCCTTGAGCCCATTGCAAAAAATATCTGCCTCTGGCAAAGCCAAAAAACTACACTCTCTCTGCATGCGCTGCACCGCAACTGCACTGCTAACTGCACTGTTTACTCGGTACTTTTACTTAACTTATGCGCTGTGTAGGAGTAGCCGAAGCCTCTCGCTGCGGTAGACACACTCGGGGATGACTCTCGCTGCGGTAGATGTAGACAATGTAGCTGTAGGCGCAGTAGATTACACTGTTGTAAATTCACTCGTTGTCGACTGTCCGAAACGCATTTCGAGGACCACTTCTAGATTTTCATTCGCATCAAACAAGAGCACTTTCGTATGGAAATGTCCGGTAGTGTCGATCCACGCTGATATCTTCGAGTAGGTTTACAGAAGCGCAGCAAATGGAAATTTGAAGCTGATAGTTATTACCGATGAGTACAGTTACCGGAGTCGTGTCTCACTGTCGCTGCCGGTCATTTATACGGCTGTTTGACGGTGTAATCTTCAAAAATCTTTTTTCACAAATCTTCGGATGCGTTATTCTCTTGAAATAACGATTACTTCTTCTCAACGACGTTGGTTCCTCTTTTTACTGGCCACCACTATATGCGGGTAGGAAAACCAGTAGAAGTCTTGGAAGCCTTTACTGTTGGTGCAGGTGGGGTAGCGGACGATTAAGTGCTGTGCCTGAAGGGCCGACCGCTTATAAAACCTCTGAGGCGCATGGGGTAGGAGGTGTTTAGAAGTACGTTGCGTACGTTGCGCACACATAACTGCAAAGTAACTTTAAATTTTTCCTAACTTTAATTTGCATACCATTTTTGCACTGTTGCTAATTTTATAAAAAGTTTGAAGATATTTTGTGATATAAGCCATAATTATTAATTTGGATGATAAATGTGTTAATGACAAAAGTATGCATTTTCTCCTTTCTATCTTAAATAGTTACCTCATCAACCAATTTGAATGTGAATCCCATGAACTGTAATTGACGTGTTCATATCCTGATTTTCCTTTCATATTTTTTCCATTCCCATTTGACCATGGTTGCAAATCAATAAATTAATGAAATATTTAAACTATTTACATAAGCATGTGGTAACATTTAATTTCTTGATTTGTTTCTCCAAGTAAAACCTTTTTGTTGTACTATATGGTTAGATGAGATAGGTTATGTAAGGTTAGGATTGTTTCTCAATGCCTCTAAAAAGATTACAGAGCTTGCAAAATATCAGTTGAACATAATACAGCTCTGATGTGAGATAAGTTAGATTGAAGTAATGTTAATTCAGGTTCTCTCAAATAAATTCTAAACAAGCATGATTAACTAAGATCAAAAACTTGGCCTATCATATGCTTAGTAAAAAGATTAAGATAATAAGTTAGTTTAAGCCTCCCTAACTACTACAAAAAAGAGAGTGTATCGAAGAGAAGAATCCAATTTAAAAAGAAATTCACATGTTATACTCAGTACATTTAAACACATTCATAATCGCATTATAGATTTATTAATTGTCAAGCCATGAAAACATTTTTACTAGTTAAACATTGAGTATAAGGTTACAATTTGAAAGATTTTAAAAAAGTTTTCTTAATTTAAACTTATACAATTTGAATTTCCTAATTAGTATTTAAATAATTATTTCAAAAGATATGCAGAATTGAAAGAATATGCCACCACCTTAGATGGTTGGCCAACTAACCTTCAGAAACCCATAATTTCTGTAAATTTATTTATCAGCAATCATTTTCTCAGTAAAAATTTTTCAACGTATGGATGCACGTAATGATAGACATTCAAATAATGGTAACAAATAAGCTTAATATTGATTTTAATGTTGTCAACTATTTTCATAATTTTGTTGCCAAGAAGCACTAGAGGAACACATTTAAAAACGTTGTACACGAATAACATTCTGCTCGCTGATGCATTATTTTCAAGTTTTTCAACTTTTATATTTTTGTGTTCCATAGCACTTCCAGTCAGTTGCGCACTTGAGCTGGAGCTGTTTGAGTACGTTTGGGTACTCAGTAATTTATTATTAGCTCACCCCTCGGAGCCTGAACCCACTTCTAGGATGTTTTAGTTAATAACACAGTAAAGGTTATCACCCAAAAATATTAGCGGGACTTGAATAGTGAATACTTAAATGTACGGTATTCACTCCTACGGTTTTGCTAATGTAATACGGTGGCCGTCATATTAAAATTGAAGTGAACTGAAAATAAATTTTAATATTCACTACCCCAGTTCCGTTAATATTTTTGGGTAATAACCTTTATTGCGTTATTAACTAAAATATCCTAGAAATGGGTCCAGGCTCCGCTGGGTCGGCTAATATCATATTACGCCATATATTGAGGAAACAATAACTTTTCCCGGGATTTGAGCAGTTGCGGCATTGCTGATAAATGCTCTGCTTTCGCGCGGGAAACCTATTTTATCGCGCAGTTCCTATAACTTTGAAGTTAAATAACTCGAAAACTAAGTATATGTGAGCACAATGTAATTGTGCTCACATATCAGATGACGTTGAATTGAGCAAATCCATAATCAATGGCAGCTTTTACAGGCACTTATCGTCTCCCCAAAGTCTAACACTAGATTTCATTGAGGAAGCCTCCAAAGAAATCTTTCGGGCAAAAAAATCATTCTTTGCTTTCGGAGATTTTAATGTTGACTTAACGGACAAAAACAATCAGTTAAGCAAACTGCTGCAGAAACCAAGCCTATCACAAATGGTCAAAGAACCGACTCGCATCACTAAAGTCTCTAAAACTCTCCTCGATCTGGCAATCACAAATAATCCCCCCGCAGTTCTTAGTACAGTAATATCACCTTCTATTTCTGATCACCACTCTCTAGAATGTGAAATAAATATTGCAAAGAAAAAACAAAAATATAGCTTAATGACTTATCGCTAGAAAAAGCACTATTCAGCAGAACTATTTCAATAAAAACTACTGTATAGGTCCACCGAATTCCAGAATATGATGCAATCTGACAATGTTGACATTCAAGTGTCCATTTTCAACGGGAACTTCACAGCAGCTCTCGACGAATGCGCACCTTACGTCACCAAAAAAAAACAAGCCAAAACGGACTGTTTGGACTACTGACAAAATTAAAGAGATGAGCAGAATAAAGAAAGCCAACTTGCGAGAGTACAAAAAACAATAGATCAAACAGTATCTGATACAAGAGATATAAAGAGCATGACAAAATTCTTCGAAGAAAATCACTGAAGCAAAACAAACTCACTTCCACCAGGAACTTATAACGGCTAAAAATTACCCGAAACGAACTTGGGAAATCATTAGTGAGGTAGCCCCATCTAAAAATTTAGATCGTGTAAGTAATTTTGAAAATCCCTTGGCAACAGCCACGAATTTCAACACATTCTTTTCCAATGTAGGGGCTCAAGCTTTCAGTGAAGTGTGTTCCAATCCAGGTGGAACGCCAATTGAAAATTCACGCCCCCCTACACCCTCGAGGGCTGATGTCAGGTGGAGACCACGTCTTGTCGATTTACCAGAGTTAAGAAATATTTTATACTCATTAAAAACACAAAGGCAGTTGGACATGATGGTATCAGTCTTCAATACATCAAAGACAGTTTCCCAGTCACAACACCATGGATTCGTCTGATAATTAAAACATCAATAGCAACCAACACGTTTCCAAACCAATGGAAACACTCCATTATTAAACCGTTGCATAAAAATGGTGATCTAAATACAGCATCAAACTACAGGCCCATCAGTCTTTTACCTGTCATCTCCAAAATATTGGAGAAAGTGGTTACAAATCAACTATCATTTCACCTGGACGAGTCAAATCTACTCCACTGAAATCAATACGCCTATAGAAGAAGCACAAGCACCCAAGACGTTCTGCTCAATATCTCTGAAAAGATATACAGTGACATCGATCAAAAGAATGTAACACTCCTGCTGCTACTCGATCTCTCTAAAGCGTTCGATAGCGTCGAACATGATAAACTTCTACGCAAAATACTGAACTTGGGAGTAGACACGCAATGGTTTGAAAGTTACTTGTCAAATCGATCTCATACAGTCCGCATAGAAAACAAATTGTCCCCATTCATTCAAAACAATTTTGGTGTTCCCCAAGGATCCATTCCTGGTCCGCTACTGTTTTCTATTTTCATTAATGAAATTCCTCCAATGCCTTCTAACACACGGATCGCAATGTATGCAGAGGATGTTCAAATTGCAATGACAAGTTCTGTATCGGAAATAACACAGACGCAAATTAAAGCCGAAACTATACTGACTAGCCTGAAATCATGGTACGACCGAAATGGTCTCAAATTAAATGCTAATAAAACACAATGCATCATTTTTGGATCCAAAGATGCAATGAAAAAACTTCAAATCTCACTCTCGCAGTTGGAAATGATAAAATTAAGGCATCAGAAAAAGTTCAAAATCTCGGTATCTGGTTCGATAGAAACATGTCTTTCAAATCTCACGTTGAGAATACTTGTAACAAAATTTACGGAACTTTAATGTTTTTTCATCGTATAAAGAGTATGCTGACGAAAAATCCCGATTATTAGCCATTCAATCCCTTGTGTTATCGCGCATTGACTACTGCAGCCTAATCTGGGGAGACTTACCTCAATACCTTCAAATTGATTTACAAAAATGCATAAACTTCGCAGCCAAGGTGGGATGCAACGGTAATTTCAAAAGAAGTGATCACGTAAGTCATCTCCTTAATAATCTCGGCTGGATTCCTATTCAAGAAAGGCTCCTCATGCCCAATACGTATTCTCCTCGTTGTACCTTCCTCAGAGCAATGCTGAGATAGTGCGTTTCCATCCACCCACTGTAACCAACCAAAAGCCGAACAGAAACAACAATGTCTTAGTCAACTATCGTTCATCTCACATAGGGCAGGAGGCTCTGCCAATATGAGGCGCCTTACTGTGGAACAAACTTCCCCTGAGTATTAAAATCCCTCAAAGATCGGAAGAATTTAAAGTCAAAAAATTCGTCATCTTGCGTCTCAACGATAATTCTTCGTTACAGAACATACTGAACACGTATTGACGAATCTCATTTTCCTGGTATCTCCATTGCTGAATACTCTCCCTTGCTCATTTTTTTATGATTCAAGGCATCACACAACAGTTTGGAATGTATGCGTAGGTATTATGATTTGATCTCCTATACGCTGGGACTTGCAAACATGCTTATTTGTATATGTGTGTACGTATATGGGTGTATGTGCGCATATGGGTGTGCATATGAGCATATACACCTGTGTGTACTGGACTAGCAACTGGTATATAAACTATGAATACCAGCCTTTTTTTCTCACTCTCAACTTCTAACACTACCCAAAACATCATTTCATTCTATTATTGCAAAGCAATCCAAAGCTTAAATGTCTTGTACATGTAAAATGTGGAACCTATGTATGTTTATCAATTGCAAACATTTTACACCATATTGCAAACAAAATGTGATTTTCTTTCTGATATTAAACCCTTATTGGACATTCATGTTTTCTTTCTTACTCACGTCCAAAAATGCTCTTGTTAGGCTACCGTAGTGCAACTTTCATATCATCTCTCACGCTCTAGAGTATATTATAACAACCGCACCTAAGCCTCACATATTCTGGAAATATTTCTGTACTTGAGAACCGTTGTAGGACAATCGCTTTCATGTTTCTGACTCAGATAGACTGTTTTGTGCCACTATTTCTGGTACGGAAATTTCATAAAATTCAGGCAGTAATAAAAGGTATTTTCTCGGTGTTTCTCGATTGGAATGCTAGTTTATACTGACTAGTTTACGCTGATTTTTGCGCACATGCTTTCTTGTGTATATGTGTACGTGTGCACGCTATGTCTGCGTAGATGGGTGAATGTATCACTACGTACTACTTCATTTCACTTCATTATTATAAAGCATTTATAGAGAATATATATGTATGTGTTGCGCGATCACCCACATATGACAAATCAGACGCGTATGAACCAATAATCTTTTCGATACTGTACTTAATTAAACATCGTTACAATATTTCATTAGAAATTATAAGCAGCAACACACACTGAAAAAGTCGTCACGAATTTCCTTTGCTCATAATCCTATATTTCAGAACATCGCACAGCATTTTAACGAACGCGTTTGTAGTGTGATTTCCTCGATGCATAGAAATGTATTTGTGTATGTTTACGTGTTAGGTGTATGTATGTGCGTAGGTATGTATGTGCACGTATATGCGTATATATTTACATGTATATATGCACATGTGTGTACTAAACCGACAACTGGCATTTTTAACTAGAGATGGTGGTCGCTTTCTGTTCACTCTCAACTTGTAACATTACCTAACTCGTCATCTCTTTATTATTGTAAAGCATTCAGGTAAAAAACTACGCATTTTTCGTGTGATCATCCATTTCTATTTAAATGAAATGCTTTTCAACTAATGATCGTAATGTTACAATGATTTAATTAGAAATACAAAACTTGTTATCTTCGTGTTCGTCATGCTTATTTATATACAGTGGCGCCAGAAAGTAACTCCGCACTGCCTTATTCTTTATTATATTTTAAATTATAGCAAATATAACTAATCATTTAAAGCAAACTTTACACCTTAAAATTCTACGCCTTTTAATCTATAGATGTGCATTCTCAAATTTATTTTTCTGCCACCCAGTAACTGTGTAGGCTTCATTTTATATGAAAAGGACAAAGTCCGCAGGACAAAAAGAAACTCCGCATGTTTGGATTTCGATGTATATATGCTGCAATGTCCGCTTTTAAGCTGCGATCGGGCATTTGCAATTGTTATCAGTGCTAGTGAAGATAAAGTGCTAAAATCTTTAATAAATTTTAGTCATGCCTCGTCTTTCCGTTGATAACCGCAAGGAGATAATTAAACAACACAACGATGGAATATCCAACCGTAAAATTGGTCGTCGATTGAATTGTGACGAAAAAACCGTCCGGCTAACATTGCAAAAGCATCAAAAGACTGGCAGCGTTCATGACATCCCAAAATGTGGATGTCCAAGGGTGACATCGGCCAGAGAAGATCGTGCCATAAAGATCCGGAGTCTTTGCAACAGATTTGAAAGTGCCCCAGAGCTGCGTAAAGAGTGTGGTGTTATTGGAAAGTGCTCTGTGTCAACTGTCAAGAATCGGCTGAAAGAGTTTAAGCTAAGGGGATGCATTGCCAGACGTAAACCAATGATATCCGCAAAGAACAGAAAGCGTCGCTTGAATTTCACTTAGAGCCATGAAGAAACAGACGCTTTTTTCTGGAGCAAAGTTCTGTATAGTGATGAATGCAAATTCAATAGGCTTGGAAGTGATGACAGGCAGTACGTGAGACGCTACAAGGGCGAAGAATTTAAAAACAGGTGTACAGTATCGACGCTGCAAGGTTTTGGTGGATCAGTGATGGTCTGGGGTGTCATCAGTGTTTATGGTCCCGGGCCTCTAGTTAGGCTGGAAGGCAGGGTAAATTCCGAGAAATACCTCCAAATGCTGGGACAACACTTTATTGATTATTTTGAAAGTCTTCCACATGAAGAATGCATTTTTATGCATGATAATGCGCCTATCCACACGGCTCGCAATGTGAAAAACTTTTTTTGGGAGTGCAATTTCCTCTGTTTGAATTGGCCTGCTCAATCTCCAGACCTTAATCCTATTGAGAATGTTTGGTATAACATCAAGCACAAACTACGACACGAAAACATTAGAAATTTGGAAGAACTTTGGGGTAAAATGAAAGAGGAGTGGGACTGTCTGGATCAAGAGTATTGCCGTAGGTTGATCGAGGGCATGCAAAAGAGATTGAAGGCTGTTAAGGCACAGAAAGGTTATGCCACTAAATATTAACCTAATGAATATGATAAATCACCAGAATTGTTCAATATTGTTCTTTAATTAAAGCTTTTTTGTAGTGCGGAGTTTCTTTTTGTCCTGCGGACTTTGTCCTTTTCATATAAAATGATGCCTACACAGTTACTGGGTGGCAGAAAAAAAATTTGAGAATGCATATCTATAGATTAAAAGGCGTAGAATTTTATGGTGTAAAGTTTGCTTCAAATGATTAGTTATATCTGCTATAATTTAAAATATAATAAAAAATGAGGCTGTGCGGAGTTACTTTCTGGCGCCACTGTATGTATATTTTTTTTCACGCTCTCCTTGAAATAATATTTTTGAACATCGGCCGAAATAAGCGATTCATATAATATTTCCTGGCGTCGAGAATTGCGAAGTTTTATGTCATGTACATGTAAACTGTCAAAAGTCATGAAGTTGTGTTATCTCTTATAATTATCATTACATGTATCATCAAATGTAGTTTAAGCAAGATTAGGAGTACATTGCCCTTAATCATTTTTTGACTAGTGACATGGGTATTACAATACTCGTGTGTGTGTATCATTTAAGTGTATTAACTTTAGGATATTTTAAAAGCCAATGATGGTAATTTTGTACCATCTCTATTGGAAATAAACTGTTTTTCTTTTCTTTTCTTCGTATATCTTACCTCCAATAATTAAATTCCTGTCATTATAAGGTAATGGCACCACACCGTTTTTAAGAAGTACTTTTGTTTTGAACGGTGAAAACATTCTTCAGTAATCTGTTTTTCGAAAATGGCGGCTACACACAAAATGTTTGCACAAATTAGATTCCTTAATTGAACCTAAAATTTCATTTCCACTTGCTCTTATCCACTCTTTAAAATTTCCAAGAGGATAATGGTAGCACTTGATTTCAAGGTTGTTCTCCAGAATTATTTTCACATCTGATGAAAGAACATTTTTCCGTTCTAATTGTGGGCGCCATTCTCACAGATACCAACGCCGACAAACTGGTCGCGTTGTTCTTGTTGTCCAAGTTGTCGTACAGCTGACTCGATATTGTCACATATTGGAGCCAGGTGGCGCATCTCTCTTTCTCTGTGATGCTATTCGTTCTGGGCCCGTGACGTCACCGACCCCAGGGCTCTTCCACGGAATTACTTGAATGCTCCTTCCTTCTTATGTTTACAGTGCCCATGGTAGACTAAAGGAGGTAAAGTCACTTCTACGGGGACAGCCTCGCACATTCGCTAATTCCACTAGCCAATAGAAGGCTTCATTTTAATTAAGCTGGATGACGTCACCTACACACCATGACGACAGCGTACTACCACGCAGCGTACTCCGCCCTACCAGACGTACGATCGGAAACAGGACCGACTGCCGGTGTGCTTCAGCAGGTACGGATTTGGATTTTTTTAAATTGAATTCGGTCCGGCTACGTGCCAATCTACCAGAATTAAAAGGTTTACGATCTTCAATTTAATCATACTGGCAGCTTCATGAATTGAAAGCTCTATCCAAACCGTAGAAAAATTTACTTTATTCAACCATACAAAACGTTTTAATACCTTTTCCATGCAGATGAAGTTGACGATTGCGCGCCGTGTTCAATCGTAAAAAAGGATAACATAAAATTTAGTATTCAGATATTTATTTGAAATACAACCTAGGATATATTCCGCTTCTAAGTTCTTGAACTGAAGAGCGGGAGTATTGATTTGCAGTTGTATATCCTTTTTCAACATCTAAAATCTCAAGCTAAAAAAAGTACTCCCGAAGAGAGGAAGGCACCATTTAGTATGGAGTTAAGGGAACGCGGAATTTATCCAGAAGTGGCAGAGAAACAGTCAGTTGAGAAAGAAGTTTATGATAAAAAATAAAAGTTGAAGAAGAAAGTAAAAGGTGCTGAAAAACAGGACAGCAGTGAACCGAAAAAAATTGTCCGTAACAAAATCAAAAACTTCTGTACCTCATCGAATGGCTTACCTAACCTTAGCTTAGGACATCGTACATAGGAGCGCTAAGAACAAAGAGCATTGATTATTGTTATCGTTGTGAGGGAAAGTTAAAATTACACGCATTGCCATTGTTGTAAAGATTATATAGATAAATGAAAAAATCAAGGAGAATATGACATCATTTCAGCACTTCTCTCCACAAAATAGGTGTTTCATAAACAGGAAGGAAGAAGGCACCAATCGGTACGGAAATCAGAGATCAGGAAATCTATACACGAGGTGTGTTCCCATATATGATGTTTTGGATGGAAGCATCAAGGTACTTTGTAATAAAAAATCTACCATAAATATGTAAGGTTTCAAAGAACAGGACAGTAATTAACCGAAAAAAAGTCTGTACAACCTAAACAAAAAAATTTCAAGATTAGATTATTAGTGGTACAACCCTCCCTACCACAACAAAGTTCAATCAAAGGAAGCAGGAAAACATTCAACATGAACTTGACAGAACGAGGAATGTATGAACTAGATTGTTCCCACACAAGATTCCAAACACGGAATAAGATATGATTAATAGTTAGTTTAAACCACCCTATCCGCAACAAAGACGATCAAAAGAGGAAGGCACCATTTAGTATCGTGTTAAGGGAACGCAGAACCTATGCAGAAAGGGCATAGAAACAGAAAGATGAGAAAAAAATTGTGGAACAAGATCAAAGTTGAAGAAGAACGTAGTAGGTGCTGAAAAACAGGACAGCTGTGAGCGAAAAAATATGTTCCTTAACATAACAAAGACGTTTCATTTCAACGAAAGGAAAGCCTACCCAACTCTCAGCTCAGGCCCTCACATTTTCCACCAGGGAGTGCTAATTCCCATGGATACAATAGATGTGTTCCCCTGAGGGGGAAGAAGTGAATAAAAATCCGTTAATTTTATTCATTCCATTCTGTGTTTCCCTAAAAGGGCCACCGAATTCAATATCGCCCACGAGTTACGCCACAATATTTTTATGTTAAAAAATTATAAATCGTTCAATCACAAATTAAATACAAATAAGGACAGCAGTGAATCGAGAGATGGTCTACAACGGAATCAACAAATTGATGGCTTGTGTAAGCTGGTCGTGGCCCTTTAAATCTTCGCCCATAGAACACCAAGTTTTTATTTTGAATACTTTCTAGTTCTACAGATTAGATTATGACATAGATCCAGCCTCCCTTACCACAACAAAGCTGCTCAAAGAGAGCACAGTCGCGGGACTTTACATCTTCTCGGATAGAACACCAAGTTTTTACTATGAAGCTGTTCAAAGAGAGGAAGGAGACGCCGGAGTTAAAAGGGAACGCGTAATTAATACACAAGGTGTGTTTCCACACAAGATAACCTATGCGTAGAAACAATAAGTTGAGGAGTAACGTTATGAAATAAAATTGAAGCTGAAAAGGAAAGTCATAGGTGATGAAAAACAGGAAAGCAATGAACCGAAAAAATATGGTCCTTAACAAAAGATAACGAAACATTTTAATTTCAGCAAAATGAAGGCCTACCAAACTATTAGCTCTGAACTTTACATCACTTGTTCTATAAAAATGGGGAACAAAATTTATCATTATTATTATGCAAGAAAGTTTTAGCCTCCCTTAACCACGATAAAGATGTTCCAAGAGAGGAAGGAAGAAGGTGTGAACGACAAGGTCTTTCACTGACCGATTCGGCAAACTGTTTCTCCTGCGTGCTCCTATGAATAACATTGCGGTCCGTACTGTACGGCACCATTGGTACTAGGACCTCAGCATGCCGGTTGACCCGTGAGCACGGTATACATAAAGGAGGTAGCGGCAAACCAGTCTTTCAAAGAATCGAGTGGTGTGTAGGGGACGTCATGGAAACGGACCAATAGCAGCGATAAAATCTGCCAACGCTGCTAGCCCGAGATCTGGCACCACTGCGAATTCATGAATCGGGTACATCACAAACTTGCAGCGTCATTCAAAGTGTTCACGCGTCGAGGAGGTCGCAATGTCGCCACTGCCTCGAATTAGAATTAAAAAGTGTTCTTTTATTGGGTGCGAAAGTAATTCTAAAAACCAACCAGACGTACGATATTTCCAATATCCACATGCTAATTTTAAGGAATGGATTACAGCGAGTGGAAATGTCCAGTTAAATGATCTAAGTACGTCAAATTTCAAAATGACTGACTTCTGAAGAATCTTTTTGCCATTCAAGACGCACTTACCATTAAAAAGTGGTGTTGTGCCGTTGCCTTATAATCACGGGCTTGCAGACCTTGAGGGTAAGAAATTTAAAATGTATTTGAATGCAATGTAGAAAATATGGTTTTCGACTGATCTTTGCACTTGGCGATGAATTTCTTCATGAAATCCTTGAAAACAAATGCCGGTTCCATCGGAAAATGCTATTTACTCGCCCCGAATTTAAAATACTGGGCAAAGAAAAATGAGTTTGGAAATAGAATGTCCTACAATTCAATATTTATCGATGATATCCTGTTTATTTTTAAATTTTGTAGACTAATTTTTCATGAGCTTTTAATTCCAAAATGGTAACAAAATATGGTAGCAGAGTGCCATCAGCTTTAATAGTACAATGTAAATTTTTTCTGTTAATTTATTAGCAAGTAGGATGTGATGCCAAATTTGAATGGGTTCATAATAAAAACTTTATTAATAATGTACAAAATTTTGTTTGCACTTTTAGATCCAATTTAGCAAGGAGCAAACTGTACACCAACAGTGCTCAGGATGAAAGCTAGTTTGGATTGCCACACTATAAAACTTGTATTTAGTGTGCTGAATGTAGCTTAACAATAGCTTTTTTTTGTTGTGTAGTTTATCTCATTTAAAACTTTCAGATAAATTACAATGATTTCCTACTCTGCATCTAAAAGTTAAGTGTTTACAAGAGAGATGCAAAACCTTGTCTATGATTTTTCTACACACAATGCTAGTTTTGGTCGATTTATAATTTAATGTGCTCACAGAACGTGCCCTAGAATCCCTAAAGGAACACATTTAAGAACAATTTACATGAATGACGTTTTGCTTGCTGATGCATAATTTTTGAGTTATTCAACTTTGAAGTCAAAAAAACATTGTATATGAAAGTGAAGAAACCAACAAACATAAACTAACCAGAATTAAATTAACTTACTCATACCAGGGTAGATGTTCTCCCGCTAAGAATCTGCGCGTGTTCCAACAATGCGGCGATTATGCTTTCAACTCTATAATGATATTCTTATCTGAATGTTATTAATGCTTTATCTAAAAAATCACGCATTAGCAAGCAAAATGTTGGTCATTTTAAACGTCTTTAAATGTGTTCTTTTATCAATTTTTGGGAACAAAACTATTAAAATCTTTGATTGCATTTAAGTAAAAATATATCCTAGTTTTTCATGGCCATTTTTTTTGCAATTGACACAGAGCAAAGCTTCCTATTTATGGTATTTCAATTTCATCGGATATAAGGTGAAAATTAATGTTGCTCATCATAATTTTATTAATGTGTGAGTGCATTAAAAATATATGAAACAACAAGCCCTGCTTAGAAAATCATGTCTAATGTCTGTCTCAATAATTATACAGAGTGTCTTCTAGGCAGTAAAAAAGTAAAATTTGAAAAATAGTGTAAAAGAGAGTGAAAAATAGTAAATTTTGTCTCCGGGGACACTTTACCTATCAAGGTAGTAAAAATTATGAAGTGAGATAATATACTGAAAATTGAAAGTTGTATACTTATGTATAAAGTGTATAAAGATTTGTAAAAATTTATTTCTCCAAGAATAAGAAATTAGCCGCAGTTTATGGGAAATATTCCTGTCAGTGGTGTCTACTCTTTTCCAGTCAGTTAATTTTTTTATATGAACTATTGCTCCCATAGTCGACATATGTTGAGATGAGGTCCTTGCTGAACATTTGTTAGTCTATTTAGGATGGGATACATTACGAATTTTTGTTACTTTTTTTGCAATAATGCGTTGGTTGCTCCTTTTTGTATCAAGTATTTTAAGTATTAACTTACTTGGAACATTTTAGAACCTGTGTTATTGAGTGTTTTATTGACTCAAACTACTTATTATAGGCCAATTACTCACATCTGGATAACATTTATTATGTAAAAATTAGGTAGTAATTTTTTGCTGTTGAAGGTGGTAAAAAATAGCGAAAAAGTATGAAAATTTTGAAATGAAATATCAGTTGACATCCTGTTATCTATATATATTTTTCTTTTCATCTGTACTGTAGTATTGTTTTCTAGGATCTATATTCATTAGTATCCCCGTATTGATAGCTCATCATGGGTGAGTTTTGTTAGTTATTCTATTTGTATTAAGGAAATATTGCTCATGCCCATATCTGCACTGTAGTATCATTTAATTTCATGCCAAATTTAAATTGTACACATTTAACCTATATCTGCTCAAATTTTTTTCAAACATTTTCTTATGATTATTAAGGTCATTTGGTTATATTGTCCTCGTCTATAAAAATTCGTATTGAAAAAATGTGTCATATATTAAAATGTCGAGACTACTATATTGTCGCAAATCCAGTCATCGCTCGTTGCTGAATTCCTGTGCAAGATAGCCAATACCTTGCACAATAAAGGACAAAGGCCTTCATTAATTTAACCAAGCCTGAAAGGCAATTACGCTGGCAATTTATGACAAAGCGGAGCGATGGCGGGGGTGCTTCACTTCCTTGGCGACTAATATCAGCGAACTAAACTAAATCGTTCGTTTCATCTTCTTGCTCGAGTACGAAGCCACAGCAACGGTTTCGAACAAACTATGGAGGTGGCCGCAGCCTGTTGCCACCTCAGTTTCAACCTGGTCGTCTCCGCGAGTGCATCTAACTTGTGCTATGCGGGTTCTGGCCTCAACCGACTCCTGCATCCGGGACCTAGTGTCCTTGATAGCCGGCTTAATTGGAGACGTATTCGCCTGAATATTATCTTCGAAAATCTTTAGGTGAGCCTCCTTTCCTTTGTTTCGCTTGTCATTCAAATTGCCTTAAAAATTACAGCGTTCCCTGACCCCACTATGGGTGTTAGGTAAGTCTATGTCTTCAGTGTCCGTTAATTCGGAAAGTTACGCCGCACGGTCGGGTGGCGGGACATAGTTACTTTTTTCGAAGATAATGTCACCTCTTCTTTTTTAGTTTATTTAAAGAACTGAAAGTCCTCTAGTTAAGCTGCTAAAAGCAGTTTTGCCTAAACGGCAATTAGCCGGCTTTTCCCAGCGCCATCCTTTTGACGGCAGAGCTTGGCTGGAGTCCGACAGGATAAAATCCTGGTTTCTATTTTATTTTTTCTTCGTGAATATTTTCTTTTCCTATTCAAATAGCTTTCTTAATTAAACATAACCAAAAAAAGTGTAAATTTTATAATTTTGTGTGTTTAAACTGCCGCTATCCGGACTGCCGGGGTCGGTGTTGAATCTCATTAGATTTAAGTTGAGTGCTACGGTGTTGCATTTTAGGCAAGGTACTGTGTTGTGTTGCTTAAGAGTCTTACGTTTATAGGTTCTAGCCATTTTTACCTTGCCTAACCCTTACTATGTTCACTCGTGTGAAATTTGTGTAAATGTAAGTTAAAAAAATTTAGAAATTTGTGTAAACTTTAAGAAATAAAAAGAAATGTTGTGAATTTAAAAGTAATTGGTGGGGTGAGTGAAATTTTGGTGTGTATTTTCTGTGCCATTAGTATTTTTCTATATTTTATAAAAGGCTGTAATCTGTCCACTTAATAGTGTAGACCTGAATTTATNTACCTGCTCATTTATAGTACATATCTCTTAAAGTAAACTAACCCAAAATAAAAGGGCCCAAACAGATCTCTGAATCATGGCGCTCGCGGTTTAACATTCGGAAAACTTGTGAAATGGTAAAAACTCCAAATGCGTTATTAACTTTGTCAAAATCGCCAAAGCGACAGCTAAATAGTCTATGACCGAAGCTGTCGTTAAATGAGTTTATTATTATTATTAGCGTTGCTTCCTTTTTTCTTTGATCGTAGATCATTGATAGTTATAATGAGAATTATAACAAATGAGTGTTCGCACTCACAACCTGAATTTCGACTAGATTCATTAGACGTGCACAGACAGGCCTTATTTGCATGACATTACCCCGGTCGAAGATCGCATGCAAAAATACTATGTGGAATATTGCTAATAAATTCTCAAAGATAGAATCTAGCCGTAATTTGAACAAAAGCCGTTCAGGGCGTAAAAAAATTACGAGATTTGAAGAAAATGTTAAAAATGTGCGAATTTTGTTTCTACAAACTCCACAAGTGTCAGACAGAAGGAATGGTCTTCCCCGAGTCATCATCGTTCAGTCTTATTGTTAATGATTTACAATATCCTTACATGATCCAAGTAAGACATCAACTTCTGGAAACAGACTTTATCAATTTAAAGTTCTGTGTGTTTTTTTGGGACATGCCGAACATTTTCAACGTTTTGGGAGTTTTGATATACGGCGAAGAACCTATTTTTAGTCTAGAAGTAAAACCTATTCAACACTAGTTTCGCTCATATTTTACAGAAATTTTTTGATCTCTCAAGAAGAAGAAGGCGTGCGGTCCGTTTATTTCAGAACAGTCATTATGAATACTAATCATTTATAACCTATTGTATTACAGAAATAATTTTTTATACTGACACAATTCGCTTTCATATTTCTTCATCAAAAAGAGAAAGGAGCGGAGCTCATTCTACCTCCTGGTTGACGATCTATTCCCCCGAAGACCCTCAGTATCAGTAACCCTTACTTTCCCTCTTATTATACGAATAAATTTGAATTTCAATCAAATTTGGAGACAAATTTTCAAAAACTGCACAGTTCAGTGTAAATTTCTTTTTCCTCACAGAAAGTAGGATCGAAGCTCACTTAACACTCTTTCTCATTCCAGGAAATGGCCCTATCACATTGAATTTCAGGGATAGAGTTCATCACCACCAAGGTAAGAAACATGGTATAACTCGGCTGTTCAAGTGTGAATTATGTGACTATCAAATTTGCAGACATGGGACAAGACGGCTGCTTCCCAGTGAGTTCTGTGATTACTATTCTGCGCATACAGGGGTTAGACAAAATTATGGAAAGACCTATAATTTTGGTATCATAAGCTTTGAACATGTTTTAAAGAATCAGAACGCGACATCTTTTATTTTTTGATGTATTCCTTTATTATTTATATAACTGTCGTTTATAATAACAGTTATTATTATTTATAATGACTGTCGTTTACAGACATTAAAAAAGACGTTAGTTCCTTTTTATGAAAATGGCAGACCTCTCAGACTTTTAAAGAGGCCAAATTGTTAGTAACCGTATGGCAGGTGCTAGTGTAACAGAAACTGGCCGAAAACTTGGCGTTTTGAAAAATACTGTCACAAAGTTATAAACAGGGCTGTGACGTTATGCAATTATAAATATACCTTATATGCAGCTATAAATATGCATTATATGCACTTATGTTGTGCATCATTTGCACTTATGTCATGCAAATATGCACTTATGTTATGCAAGTATGCATTTACTATTGTGCAAATATGCATTTATCATTATGCACATACGCATTTATTATAATGCACATATGCATGTATTTCAATTTTTTTAAACATATTTCAAGTGAATTCCTTAACTGGTTAGATGTAAAGGAGAAACTTAGCATTCGTCTGCTCTATTGGCTATAACTTGTCGAAATTCTAGCCATTGCTCGAACGCTGAGGTCCATTGCGGACTTTGTAAGGCAGATTTAAGAGCCTTCGGCAATAAAGTTCAAGAACTGTGATTCGCTTGATCAGCCTAAAAATTAATAACGCTGGTAATTCAAGACTAAGCGGAGCAATGGCGGGGGTTTCTCACATCTTCGGCGAAAAATGTATATGAAAACTAAAAATGTTCGTCTGCTCTTCTTGCAACGAGTCCCAAGCCATAGCAAGGGATTCGGGGAAGCTGACGAGCGTGTCAGCCAAAGGCCGACACGACAGACTGAACTAAGCCGCGGGCGTGTGTGCACCTCCTTATGTGTGCCGCTGCTCTACGGCAATCCGACCCTCGCTACAGGGGACTCTTGTGTCCTCGACAGCCGGCTACATCGAAGATTGTTCGCCTGAACATAATTTTAGAAATCTTCAGGTGAGCCCTGTGCCTTTATGTTCCGCTTGTCCTTAATTATCATTGTTCTAGCGTTACCGGCCCAAGATGGGTGCTAGGCAAATGTGTGTGCAGTAGAGCCCGTTAATTCGGGGTTAGTTTCCACATGTCGGGTGGTTTGCGCACAAACTATGCACTGTACAGATCACTGTATTTTACTAGTTTAGCTATAAACTCTCATCTGTATTGAGGAATTGAAGAGAAATAGAGGACTCAAGGGAAACAAAATTGCTTACTAATTGTAACAAGTCATAACATATATAAACAAAACAAAACTTGTTTACCAACACATGTATATAAGACCTATTTACGGTGAAATCATATGAAAATGAAGTTACAATCTTATTATAGCTCGTATAATGTTGTCAATAGAAAGTAGGCTAAGAAACTTAAACAATGAGTATAATGTCATCTACTTTACGAGTTACATTTAACCACCACATGGTACTTCAAATTCTCAAAGGTGAAACTTCTCCTATTGTCAGCAAAAACAGTTTTATAAACAGAAAAGACTCTCTCAACTTCACAAGGTACAACTGATGCATACTTATAACAAAGCATCTCACAGGGGGTCAGATCATTTGGAAAATCATCAGGTGCAGTAATAGATGGATCGCCCTTCAATACTGAATAATATTTTTCAATGAGGCAAAGCCAGTATTCTTCTCTATTACATCGTCAAGCTTGTTTAGAAATTGTTATTCATATCAGGAATTCTTTAACATTGTCCATAATATCAATCGCAGAAGACAATGGAAGGCCTGTGGCCTCCAACTGTTTTATCGACTTGGGCAATATCGAGAATGTTGCAGAGATGAAACTTAATGTAGTTGGTGCTTATACATCCTGAAGCAGAGCATTAGAGTCTTCAATGCTTTGAGTTTGACTGCTGTCGAAAGTGGATATAAATTCACAGATTTTGTCGAAGTTAGTAGCCAAGTATGTCGCTGCTTCAATCCATGTTCCCCATCTGGTCACGACAGGAGAAGGAGGAAGCGGTGAATTGGGGCAAAGGTCTCTAAATGTGTCAATTCTGTTGGGTGACCGCACGAATACATTCTTAACCGATGAAATTAAAGCCTTTGTGTTTGGGTAATTAGAGCGAACTAGCTCGGCAACCCTATGCAATGCATGTGCTAAACACGTCATGTGTATCATTTTAGGATACGTGATTTCCAGTGCATTAATAGCTTTCTTCATGTAAGAAGCAGCTTCAGTTCTAACTATCAGAACGTTGTTATAGTTTACTTGCTGCGGCCAAATGCATCGCAAGGAATCGTGGAAGAATGCAGAAAATGTCGAATGTTTCACTCTGTCTTAGATCTGTACATTAGCCAAGTAGCTTTTACATCGTTCTTCGTATCTCCCAGTACGCCAAATACGAAGCAGACAACGTGTCGTTGGTCTACATCTATGGTTTCATCTACAATGGCGCCAGAAAGTAACTCTGCACTGCCTTATTTTTTATTATATTTTAAATTATAGCAGATATAACTAATCATTTGAAGCAAACTTT